>CAUYQU010065644.1:0-11618 GCA_963574635.1 Cheracebus regulus | reverse complement strand
AAAAATTTTCTTTTGAGTGTTTTAAAGTATAGAAAGCAATGGTTAATTTTTAAATCTGGCTTATAAATAGTACAAGTAGCAAATATTTATTGGATAGTTTCTGTGTGCCAGGCCCTGTGTTAAACATTTCACCTGTATTATGTATTGGACACATTATTTCCATTTTTCAAGAGGCTTTGTAAGTGCAATGATTTGTCAGGGCTGACACAGATGGTATGTGGAAGAGCTAGTGGTGTAATTTAGGGACTCTAGTTCTAAAACTTGTGCTCTTAAGCATTGTGTTAGAATGGCTCTAAGTAATCAAGAAGAATGAATATAATTTGTGAATTGAGCTTATCTCACTAAAGACCTGCATATTTTTAAACATTAATAACTTCCTTGAGTAATTTTAAGGATTAAGAAATTTGTGGTGGGCTTGGTAGCACGCACCTGTAGACTCAGTTACTTGGAAGGCTGAAAATCACTTGAGGCCAGGAGTTCCAGGCTGTATTGTATGATGATCATGCCCGTACATAGCTACTGCACCCCAGACTGGACAATACAGGGAGACCATGTCTCTTTAACAATAACAACCACCACCAAAAAAAGAAAGAAAAAAGAAAAAACAAAAAAAAACTTCATTTTTTCTACAGTAAATTTCCTCTAATTTTGTTTGTGGTTTAGGTCTTAATCTTTCCTAGGTTGAGTTCCAAAGATCTGTGGAAACTCACACAATAGAAACTCACAAAAGTGAGAAGCACATAAAAATATTTATTTGGTTTGTTTATTTTATCAATCTTATGGTACATCAAGGAGAATATATTTTCTCATACAAAATATTCCACTGGGCCCATAACTGGTCAATTAATAAAAAGAGGATTTGTAATACCATGTGATATAGTTTATTTTGATTGAGAATTTGGATCAAATGTAATTTTTTTTCTTTCTTTTTTTAAACAGCTGCAGGGATATATACTTAAGGCTCTGGGTAAGAGCTGGATCAAATGTTACATGGTTGCTTTAAAGTCGATACTTACTGGGGATTTGGAAGGAATAGGTGTTTCTGGTTTTTTTTTTGAATGGGCAGGTGCTTCTGAGGAAAAGTATTTTCTCTGACTGAGCAAATGCCTGCCTTTTTGACAAATCATGTTGCCATGGAGAAGTATACAGTCTGTAAAGTGTAACTTGCACTAACAGGCAAGAATATGGCATTGGATTGTCACGCGGGGGTGTGATAACAAAGTGAGTCCAGATGTGTATAGTCAGTTTGTTCAGAGAGGTTATTTCACAGTAGCCAGGTGCCCACTTGTCTTTTTGTAATCTCCTTTGCTCATATTCTTTTTTCCCTGTCTATGTGTATATATCTGACATAGGAACAGTGAAACCATATAAAGAACTCTTTCTCTAGTCTCATAGGCCTCCCTTTCACCTGGAGCAAATCACTGTTGAAAATTTGGTGGCTGTCCTTCCAGTCCATATTTTAAATTCCTTAATTCTCAATGTAGCTGCATAACCACAGTTTTGTGTTTTTAAAGTTTATCTTAATACTATCATGCTTCATGTATCATTCTGCAACTTGCCTTAGTCTTACTTATTTTTTGAGGTCTCTTCATGTTGACATTAATCTGGTTCATTTATTTTAGTTGGTGGATAGTATTCCATTGTACTGCGTTTGATCTAGTCCCTTAGTGACAGGTGTTTAGATGTTCTCTTGTATTTCTGTGTAACTCTTCAGTTCCATTTGTTCCTGTCCTTTCTGTGGTGTTGCGTGTAGGAACTCAGTAAATACTTAATTGACTTTATTCTGATTTGACTAAAGCTAGGTCATGAGCTATGAAGCTATCCTTCATCTGTTTTAGTTCTTTCAAACAGTCTCAGTTCAGTTTATTTATTTATTTTTAATTGTTTTAGGTACTTTCCAGTCATTCCTTCTCATCACATGTTTACTCTGGTGAACTGTGATATGTATTACCCATATACTTGTAGCCCGGCTAGGTTCCAGGATGTTACTATCTTTTCAAATTATGGATTTTTTTTTTCAGAAGATTATAAGCAAGAAGCTGACTTGTAACATCTTTGGTGGGTCTAGGAATTATAGAGAAAGCATAGCTCTAACCTTGTAAGTACTTTTGATCATGCTCCATTGATTGTTTAATTCCCTCTCTCTCTCTGTCTCTCTCTCTCTCTCTCTCTCATCCTGTCAATCAGGCTAGAATGCAGAGGTACGATTATGGCTCACTGCAGCCTCTACCTCCCCAGGATCAGTTGATCAGCCCCCCCAAGAAGTTGGAACTGCAGGCATGCACTAGCACATCCTGCTAATTTTTTGTATAGACAGGATTTCACCATGTTGCCTAGGCTGGTCTCGAACTCCTAGGCTCAAGTGATCTGCCCGCCTCAGCCTCCCAAAATGCTGGGATTACACGTGTGAGCCGCTGCACCTGGCCTGTTCCCCCCCAAACTTTATTATCATAATACTATTCAAAAAGTAGTTCTGAGGACTCAGAGTTTGCCCAATACAGTTGTCAAAATACAGGTTACATCAGTGCTTGCTCTCAGAACATGATGCAAGCCACCTGTGTAATTTCTAATTTTGTAGGAGCCACACTGTAAAAGGTAAAATGGAATGGGTAAAATAAATTTTATTTAACTGATATACCCCAAAACATTGACATTTCAACATGTGATCTATATAACAGCCTATTGAGATAATTTACATTCTTCTTACCAGTCCTTTAAAGTCCTAACATACATTCACCAGGACCAGCAGCATGTCAAGCATTCCATAGCCAATGTGTTTAGTGGCTACCATGTTAGATAGTGCAGGAATAGAAAATATATGTTTAAGAAGTTTTAGTAAGGATCAGAGTGGTTGGAGTTGAGGGGAGGTTTCAGGGAGGAGCTGGAGGTACCAAGGGCTGAGTAGATCTAAGCCATCAGATGCCATGTGACTGGTTGGAAGAAACCCCAGGTGCATGGCTTAAGCAAAGATGATGTGGTGGGAGCAACTCTGGCTTATCCCAGAAACTAGTAGCTGGCTTGTCACAGAGGGCTAGGTTTCAGAAAAGTGGGAAGGAAGCATTGATAAGTAAATTGTCACCACTTGATAAGGAGTTGTGGGTGTTGGAGTCTTATGCTGTCTGTATGTAACATTATCATGGAAGAAAGCTTGTCAGGTTTATGAAACTACTCCCTCCATATTTCTTGGTTGTCCTTGCAGAGTGATTTATGATTCTGATAAACTATGAGGTCGTTGTTATACAATTCTGTGAAATTATATATGTTGGTTGTTTATCATAGTAAGGAGAATGACTAAGAGGGATGAGAATGAGTTTACAAAAGCAACAAAAAGTGGAATGTTAGTTGGATGTGTATGTTTACTACTTTGAGTATAATAAATTATGCCATAAAAAAATCAGAAGTTTTAAGTTTTAAACTTTAAAAAGCGTGTGTGTGTGTGTGTGTGTGTGTGTGTTCGCGCGTGCACATGTGCATGCATGCTGTGTAGGGATTATTAAGATAATTCCTAGTAAGTTATAAAGCCTAAAGGTTTAAAGCTTTGAAGAACTCAGCTGGAGATAAAAGTCATTTGATGACTGCTTGTTATGTGCCAGTATTTCTAATTACATGAATTAATTTAATCCTCAGAAGAACTTAAGGAGGTAGATGCTACTACTGTTATTACTATTATCATACTACAGATGAGGAAACTGTCTGTAATATGATACTGTCCATATATGTAATAATAGTAGCATGAAGAGGTGATCTAAGTTCAAGGTTTACCCACATAGAGGAAGAACTGGGATTTGAATCTAGGCTACCTGGTACCAGAACTCACGCTATTAACTGTGATGCTTCACTGCCTACTGTGGGGGCTGACTTACATGTCTTCCCTCCTAGCTTTTCTTTGGTATCTAGTCATTTCTCCCTTGACCCCATAATTTTTAATGTGAAAACATTGATACAACCTGACTGACAGAAGGATAGACCTCATACTGTCTGTACTATCTTTGCAGCCATTCTGTACTTCCAAAATAAAGTTTTTAAAAAAGAGTCACCACTGACAACATTAACCTATAAATTCTTTTTTGCTTTTGTTTTTTGTAGAGATGGATTGGTCTCACGTTGTTGCCCTGGCTGGCATTGAGCAATTCCTCCACTCTGGTCTCCCAAAGTTCTGGGAATATAGGCATGGGCCACAGCACCAGGCCTCTTTTTTTATTTTCCACCTTACTGTTCTATTAACCAGTCTTTTCTTTTTATCTGAAACCAAACGTTAATGACTAAACATTAATGGATAAAATTATTTGCAGCATAAATGGTATTATCCTTAAAAAACACAAAGAATTTTTATGACTTGATAAAAAAGGCAAACATCAATATAAAAAAGGAAAAGGAACATATTAAAAGAAAAACAAATAGTATTCCTAGGGCTTTCAGGAGACAGGTCAGTTGACCACCCAAGGTGACACAATATCAAGTGGCAGAGGCATATTGCAGCATTGCTTAAAGTTGTAGGAAAAAAGCAAGATCTTTAATATTTAAAATGAATGGCTTGATGGAGCAAATAAATTTGGAATAAAAGATTATTTTTTAGTTGTTCCTGAAGATATTTATGGTTAGATGTCAGTGATGAAAGCTGATTACAAAACAAAATTCATACTGTAGTTGAATATTCATTTAAAATTACACTTATGTATTCATATACGTGTGAGTAGAAATCGTCTCCATAGACAGATTCCAATTTTTGCTTTCTCCTTGCTAGGTGTGTGACTTTAGTCAAGACACCTAATCTCTCAGTGCCTTAAGTTTTCTTTGAAGAGATTCCTTTACAAATTTACAGGTAGTTGAAAGGGTTAAATTAGATGAAAAGCAAAGAGAGGTTTCCGCAGTGCCTGGCACATGTGCCTAATAAATGGCCCTCGCAAATGTTCAAAAAAACCTTGTTTCTGGGTAAAGAGATTGCAGATAATATAAAATTTCTTATTTTGTCCTATTCGTGTTTAAAATTTTCAACAATAGACATATTTTATGAACTTTTTAAAAAAGGCTAGGAACTTTTATTTTTAGATTAAAGAGAGTAAAGATGGATTTGATGTTATATTAATATCCATTAGATTTATATTGGAAATTACTATTATTGCTTACTGAATTGCAAAGTCTAGAGAATCACTAATCTGGTGTTGAAAACAGCCCTTCAACCACATTTACAGTTAATAGTATTCATAAAGAAAAAGTAGGTTTTATTGAATCTTAATGCCAGTCTTTATTTTTAAAGTAGGTAGTTAGGCAAGGTTCAATAACTAGAGAATAGATGTTGAAAATGGAAAATGCCAATTTCTTATATTTATTTATGGGAAAGTTTTAAAAATTATTTCTTATATTTTTGAATCAGGAAGTATTATGATTCTTTAATAAAGAGAAAGCCAAACTATCAGATTATTTCCTAATTTGGGGAGTTGAATATAATGTTTCCAATAATTTTTCCTGATTTTATTTTCATTTAGTCTTTAAATCCTTTGAAGCATCTTAACACATACTGTGGTCCATGTTTAATTACTACCTATTGAATGCCCACTTGTCTATTTAAAATGAATTTTCACTGTGGTTTTTCATGGTTTTCTTGGAAACCACTCTTGGGATTGAGTGTACTTAGGCATGGAATTTGCAAGTGAATCCAGATTTCACATTACATTTTCTGAATAGTACAGTGTACATTAATCTGCTTATTGGTTGCATTCTGGTGCAACTGTCAAGAACAAGTATGGAAGAAACAAAAGTAAACCTGATTCTTATGAACACATTTGTTTTATGTCGTTTCTCTTTGTAGTCTATTTTCTTAAATTTTGATATTTTATAAATGTTTGTTACTTTGTTTATTGGAAAAAGGATGTTGTGGACAAATTATTTTTTGGGTCCAAATTAAACTTGGATTAAACATGTTTATTATTTACTGCAAGCATTTTTTGAGCCCTTGATTTTCTAATCTGCATCTTGCCTCTCTAAGGCAGGAGAGGGTAGTATATATGTTTCCCAAACTTAGTTGACTTGAGCCACCGTTTTGCTTAAGTGTCATGAAACACATTCTGGGAAATACTATTCTAAATGAAAACACAGAACGAGAGCAGAAGGTAAAGCTAAAATATTTATCTATTGAATAAGAAATATAACTGGCACTCGAAACTCTATTTGCTTTTAAAGTTTTAGTTTTTTGGTTTGTTTGTTTTTGAGAGAGTCTTGCTCTGTCACCCAGGTTGGAGTGCAGTGACACAATCTTGGCTCACTGCAACCTCCGCCTCTTGGGTTTAAGCAATTCTCTGCCTCAGTCTCCCAAGTAGCTGGGATTATTATAGGTGCCCGCCACCACACCCGGCTCATTTTGTGTTTTTAGTAGAGACAGGGTTTCACCATCTTGGCCAGGCTGGTTTTGAACCCCTGACCTTGTAATCCCCCCGCCTTGGCCTGCCAAAGTGCTGGGATTACAGGCATGAGCCCAAAGTTTTACCTGCCTGGCCTAAAGTTTTAATTTTTCTTCTTCCTCTTCATCTCTCCTCCCTCATCCTCCTCACTCCTTTTTTTTTTAAAAATAAGAGACTGTTTTTTGTAAACAGTGAAAAAGAATCAGAATTATTTTGAGTATATGTTTTCCTAAATAGATCATTTCTGTGTGTATAGTACTGTGAGTGCTCAAAAACTGCATTAAGCCCATTGTGTGTTTTAATGCAGATATAATCACTTCTTAGGAGACCAAATTGCTCTCATAAACAGATGTGGTGGTGAGAATTTAATTTTAAAACTTTATAAAATGTTGTGGTACTAACACTGCTCTAAAAACAGTCAGGCACAGATAGAGGTTGGATCTAGAAAATTAGCCCTGTAATCTTAGTTGTTTTACTTAGAATGTTTTGTTTTTCTTGCTCTAGACTGCAAATCCTAGTAGAAGGTTCACCAAGTAATATTAATTTATATTGTTATTAGCAGTATTAATTAATTTTATTTGTGGTAGTTACATACTATAAAGACACCATGACCGCTGAATTACGAATAATGAACCATTGCTCCTAGGGGAAATACAGGCTTAAGTTCCTGCAAACTTCTGGTCACATTTTCATCAGCTGATTAATACATAACCCTGTAGTATGTGTGCTTTTGTTTAAAAACAGCTTATTTAATATATATGGTTGATTTATCAACATGAAACTCCTGGTCAGGAGCACTATAACTCAGCTTGAATGATGCTTATAAAAAAACATATTTTCTCTGTAAGGCACATCACAGGCTTCTTGTGCTTACAGAACATGAGACAGCACTTCAGCATTTTCTTTGGAGGTCATTTTAAACAGCGTAATTGCCAGAGAAAACACAAGAATGAGAAAAACCTGAGACGTAAAGTACCATGAAGAGAAACTTGTTTACTGTATAAGAACTAAAACAGAAATGCAGAGGGCCACTTGTTCAGCCTCAGCTAGAAATGTGTTTGTTGGACAAAAATTTTTTGGTGTTCTCTGCATTCCCTTGAATGACCATGGAAGTGCCAGGAGTACTGCTAGAGTGAAAAATAGATTTAGCAAATAGGCAAATTCACGAATATGGATTCCATGAATGATGAGGATCCAGCAGTATATGGATTGTTTTGGAATCAGGTGATGACCCAGAAGCTGAGGTTTCGGGTAACTCAGCTCGCGTTCCCCTGACTGTGGTCCTTTTCTGCTTTGCTAGTGCTGTTCCCTCCAGCTTCAGTGTGAAGTATGTATAGGTTGCTGCCGATCTAGTAAAGCAAGAGAACGGAAGGTGACCAAGTAGTGGGATTGGAGGAGTGAATGGAGCTAGGGTTTGACTGCATTTATGTTGCTGACTGTGCCCAAAATTGTTGGATAAGTCAGACTTATATTGTACTTTTCTATTCCCTATACTTTGAGTATTAATGTAATTTATGATGGAGAGTATATATATTGGTTTCAAGGTTGGATTATGCCATAGGCCACAAGTCAGTGTAGATGCAGGTTCAACTTGTTTCAAGTACTTTAAGTTATACCATACAGTTCTTTAGTTTTTCTGTTCCCATGTGGGGCTCATGGTTGCTCACAGCTGCAGTCAGTGATAAACGCTTATCTCAGGAGTCTAGGTCAGTTTGGTGCAGGTCATCTGAGTTGGTATGAAACTGAGAAAATGAGTTGAATGTAGTCAAATGACCAATTTTGAGCAGCGCTTGTTAACTGATTATTAAGGAGGTTTTTTTTGTTTTTGTTTTTGAGATTGTCAAACTGATTTTATGTGGAAATTCGGTTCTTGAGAAAATTAAAACATACCATATTAAGGGCCTGTTCTGCATAAAGTCCTGTGCTAGACAGTGGGCAGTGAATTGGAATAAATAAAATGTGCTGTTCCCTGGCTTTTAGAAGCTCACAATCTGATACAGGATGCAAAATGTTAAAAAACAAAAAACAAAGTTGTTGTGGGCTTCAGGAAATAAATTTGTCAGAAAGTAGGGTGCTTGGGGAAGGTGTAGTGACAGGAAGGTAAAGGCCAATATCAGTGATTACTTTGTGACTTTTTGTGTAAGTATATGTGTGTGTGTGTGTGTTGGGGGGTGTGTGTTTAAAGTAGGGTGTCAGCTTTAAAGCTTTGCACCTTAGGAATATAACAGTTGTGCAAAATTGATGGAAGGAGAAAAGAGTGTTGGTAGTGGACAGGTACTTCTTTATCTAGAGGGACCAAGGACCTTTAACCAGCTGCCTGATTGGCAGTGGAAAGGGGCTGTTGAGCAAGGATCAGTGTGTCTTGATCACTGAATATGGACAAGGAGAAAGTAGAAAGTAAGGTTTTATACTATTTAAATAATAAATGGGCTGGATGTGGTGGTTCACCCTGTAATTCTGGCCCTTTGGGAGGCTGAGGTAGGCGTACTGCTTGAGCTCAGGAGTTCGAGACCAGACTGGGCAACATGGCAAAACCTTGTCTCTACAAAAAGTACAAAATTTAGTCAGTCATAGTGTTGCACGCCTGTAGTTCTGCTATTCGCAGGCTAGGGTGGAAGAATCACCTGTATGTGGGAGGTGGTGCCTGCAGGTGAGCCAGGATTGCACCACTGCACTCCAGGATGGGTGACAGAGCAAGACTCTCTCTAAAATAATAATAATAATAATAATAATAATAATAATAATAATAATAATAAAGAAATAAAAGAATGAATGTTTCTCCTCTAGTCTGGAAATCATTCTCAAACTCAAATCTCAATTCAGAGGCAGAATGCCCATGCCTGAATCTATGATATTCTTTTGCATTGTTTTATTTTTAGCTGTAAGCAAATATTTTTAAAATTGGTATGTCCTTGTGAGTATGGTGTTTTCAAAAATACTTCATTCTGGAATAATTTTAGATTACAGAAAAATTGCAGAGACCATCTAGAAAGTTCTTGTAATATCCCCTGTGGAATTTTCCCTGTTGTTACTATCTTACATCACAATGATTAATTGTTTCTAAGAACTAAGAAACCAACATTGGTTTGTTGCAGTTAAACTACTGACTTTATTTGAATTCCACCAGTTTTTCCACGAATGCATCTTTCTGTTCCAAGATTCCATCCGGAATACTACATTGCACTCAGTCATCGTGTCTCCTTTGAAAGCTCTTCTGACGTGTGTTTTTTCACTCCTTCCTTGTTTTTTATGACTTAGACAGTTATGAGGACTAATGGTCAGGTATTTTGTAGACTGTCCCTCAGCTGGAATTTTTCCTCATGATTAGACTGTGGCTATGGGTTTTGGGAAGAAGACAACAGAGGTAAAGTACTATTTTCATCACATCATATCAAGGGTACATACTGTTAATATGACTTATCACTGTTGATGCTGATCTTGACCTTGTCCTGAGTTAGTGCTTGCCATGTTTTTGCACTGTAAAGTTACTGCACCTTTCTCTCAAAACTCTCTTCTTTGGAAGCAAGTCATTAAATCCAACCCACACTCAAGAAATGGGAGAATAATTAAGCTTCACCTCCTGGAGGGAGGGAGCATTTACACAAATTATTTGGATGGTCTCTTCTCCGTCATTTATCTATTCAGTTAATCACTTACAGTTATCAGCGTGGATTCAAGTATATTTATTTTGTACTTTGCAGAGTAATTTAATATTGCAATATTTATTTTATTGTTGATATTTTCCCAGCTTTTGGTATTGAAGCTCTTTCAGCTTTTTTCCTGTTTCCATTAGATATGGCCCTGTTTTTGTTGTTGTTCTTATTTTTGAGCATGTTCTTGGGTGCTACTAAGTGTTCTGGGCTCATCTTGTGTTTTTCCCACCCCAGTCCTAGAGTCAGCCATTCTCTAAGGACTCCTGGTTTCCTTCATTGGAGAATGGCATTAGAAACCAAGGTCTGGGTACTGGGATGTACTTGTTGCTCTTCTGGGGTATTACCTCTTCTAGGCCCTCTCACTGGACAGGGCTAGGAGATCAATGTGCATATGTGGAGACACATTAGTATAGTTTGCTTATATCAAGGGACTTAAATGCTCTATGTATGTAGCTTAAAATTCAGAAACTAAAATTAAACTCCTTAGGGAAATTGATATATCTTTAGGTATAGATATGAATGTCTATACATTTTATAAGTAGATTATAGAATACTATTAAGTATCTTCCCCAAAAGCTTCTTTTTCAGTTTTAGTTGTAAATTATTATATTTTTATTACTGTTGATTCTTTGGTATGGAAATCTGGGCTGAACTTTTTTGCTGCCTATAAATAATTATTATTTTTTTTCATAGTGAAGAGATTTGAATTTCTGTCATTTTTTAGTTTGATGAATTACAAGCTGGGATAAATTTTTTAAAACAGTTTATTATGAAAGGAAAAATCACATGTATGAATTTCCATATTGACCTTTTTGGTATGATGAGTTACAAGCTGGGATAATTTTTTTAAACTTTATTTTATTATGAAAAGAGAATTCACATGCATGTATTTCCATATTGACCTTTGCACTCACAATCTTAATGATTTTTCAAATGCAGGGATATTTAACCTGAGTAGTTAATCATCACTTCTAGACCATTAGATATCTTGTTTAATGTTTTCCTAAATAAAAACAGATTTTTAATTTTCAGAGTAAAGCAGTTTCCTAACAATATAGTAGCATTAGATCTAAATTTTCAAAAACATTAGTTTCAAAAGTCATTTATTGTTTGTTATTAAAATTAATTTTCTCATCTTGTGACAAATAAGGGAAATTACAAATGAGTTCAGTGTCAACTACTTAAAGTACTTTGTAGGTTTTTCCCCATTTTAAATAGTTAAACTACATATGTATGTTGTTGTTTTTTTTTTAATAGCAATATGGAAATAGTCCTATAAATCAGGATTATTGCTCTCTTTCTGTTTCTCGTCTTAATTACCAGTTAGTGCTGAAAACAAGCAGAAAAACACCGTTTCTGGTACCTGTGGATTTAATAGAAATGTTTTCAGAATTGTGATGTAAAAAACTAAAGGCAGAATGTAGTTGAAGTGTTACAACATATTAGGTGCTGATTTATTTGATGTTGCCTGCCTTTATAAAGACAAGCTCTATCACCCAGGCTGGAGTGCAGTGGCTCAATCTCATTTTACTGCAACCTCTGCCTCCTGGGTTCAGGCCTTCTTTCC
>CAUYQU010065641.1:0-17178 GCA_963574635.1 Cheracebus regulus | reverse complement strand
TGTTTAGGCATTACTGTTTAAGCATTGCTTACTCAGCCCTCCAGACCCCGCTTGTCTGTCTACCTTTTCTTCCGCGCACTCCCCTATTCAGGTTGGGACCCTCTTGCTGGCCAAGAGTCCCCGGCAGACGTGCCGGCCTCTTGGGAACCCAGATGCCATTGTATGTATAAACCACATTTTGTTCATTCATTCATCTGCTCATGGATTCTTGGGTTGGTTCCACCTTGCGGCCACTGTGAATGATGCTATTATAAATACTGGCATCCAAGTATCTGTACTTATTTCAGTCTCTGCTTTCAATTACTTTGAATATATACTTAAAAATGGAATTGCTGGGTCGTATGGCAATTCTCTAACTTTCTGAAGACACATCAAAATGTTTTCCACAGTGGCTGCACTATTTTATATTCCTACCAGTAATGAACAAGGGTTCCAATTTCTCAATATATTTGCTAACACTTTGTCTTTTCCATTTTTTCTTTCTTTTTTTTTTTTTTTTTTGAGATTGAGTCTTGCTCTGTCACCCAGGCTGGGTGCAGTGGCATGATCTTGGCTCACTGCAACCTCCATCCCCCCAGGTTCAAGCAATTCTTGGGCCTTAGCTTCCCGAGTAGCTTGGACTATAGGCACCTGCCACCATACCCAGCTAATTTTTGCATTTTTTTAGTAGAGACAGGGTTTTGCCATGTTGGCCAGGCTGGTCTCAAACTCTTGACATTAGGTGATCTGCCTGCCTCAGCCTTCCAGAGTGCTGGGATTACAGGCATGAGCCACTGTGCTGGGCTCCATTTTT
Organism: Cheracebus regulus; assembly: GCA_963574635.1. Lineage (NCBI taxonomy): Eukaryota > Metazoa > Chordata > Mammalia > Primates > Pitheciidae > Cheracebus > Cheracebus regulus. The sequence goes on along the minus strand of CAUYQU010065641.1, from coordinate 16,385 downwards.
TCGATAGTAGCCATACTAATGGATATGAAGTAGTATATCACTGTGGTTTTGATCTGCATTTCCCTATTGACTAGTGATGTTGAACATCTATTCAAGTCCTATGCTTATTATTTATTTATTGTTTGAGATAGGATCTTGCTATGTTGCCCAGGCTGGTCTCAAAATTCTGGGCTCAGCAATCCTCCTGCCTCAGCCTCCTGAATAGGAGGAAGTATACGTGTGTGCCACTGTGCTTGGCTACTTTATGTTTCAATTAGGTTGTTTGTTATCCTGTATATTATTCTCTTGTCAGATGTATAATTTGCAAATATTTTTTTCTCATTCTGTGGGTTGTCTTTTCATTCATTATCATGTTCTTTGATACACAGAAGTTTATAATTTTGATGAAATCCAATTCATCTTTTTTTTCTTGTTGTTGCCTATGCTTTTGGAGTCATATATGAGAATCATTGCCAAATTTAACATCATGAAGGTTTTGCCCTATGTTTTCTTCGAACAGTTTTACATTTAGATCTTTGATCCACTTTAAGTTCTGTGTATGGTATAAGGTAAGGAGTCTAACAACATTCTTTTGTATGTGGATATCCAGCTTTCCAAGTACCATTTTTTGAAAAGACCGTCCCTCCTCCATTGAATGGTCTTGGCACCCTTGTTGAAACACAGGGGGACTTTAAAATCAACTCAGATTTCTCAGCTTATTGGCTGGGCTCTTGATAACTGCTCCCTCAGTAAATGACACAAATATCCATGCATTAGTGCCTATTATATGATAAGGCAAGGACTATTGAGCTAATGAAAGTAAAAAGCTTAGAAGAATACCTATGGTATGTAGTAAAAGCTCAATAAATGTTGACTATTTCATTATTATGAGTGACATTAGGGTCCAACATCTCACTTGTTTTCATTAAAGGTTTTAATATTTTGCAGAGTTTGTTATATGTCAGGCCAAAAGGTACTATACCCTGATCACAACTAATTTTTGGATTTTCCCCCAAGACAGATCCTCATCCACTCCTTTGCTTCTAAGTTTATTTTGCTTCTTATAACAACTGTTGCACTCAACACCCAAAGATAAGCCTTGATCTTAACATATGGCATAATTTTGGCAATGGTTTTTCTATGGATACTAAGACCCTTAGGTTGGGTGGGTGTTAGAACGCCACTGCACTGCACTTTAGCCTGGGTAATGAAGCCAGACCCTGTCTCCCCACCAAAAAAAAGAAAAAAGGGGTCTCGCCATGTTGCCCAGGCTAGTCTCAAACTCCTGGTCTCAAGCAATCCTCTCACCTTTGCCTCCCAAAATATTAGCCACTGCACCCAATCAAAACTTCCACTTCCACTCCACCAACAAAGTTTCTTTCATTTCAGACCGATTTTCCAAGTGTACTCTAAGAGGGGTAACCCTGCCTTTTAGTTGTGTTGATGCCACCACTGCCAGTCTATTTATTAAGTCCAAGATTTAAGTGCTAAAGACATGAGAACCTGAAAAAGGTTTACTCAAACTCCTCTCAGCAAGAGCCCTTAGTCTCCATTCCCACCTTCCCCAAATCCAGCTCACAGTGACCAGTCACTTCTTTTTTTTTTTTTTTTTTTTTTTTTTTTGAGACAGGGTCTTGCTCAGTTGCCCAGGCTAGAGTGCAATGGCACGATCTTGGCTCACTGCAACCTTCATCTCCTGGGTTCTAGCAATTCTCCTGCCTCAGCTTCCCAAGTAGCTGGGATTACAGGCACCCGCCATCATGTCCCGCTAATTTTTGTATTTTTCTCGAGACGAGGTTTTACCGTGTTTGCCAGGCTGGTCTTGAACTCCTGATCTCAGGCAGTCAACTATTTTCTGTCCACCCAATTCCTTCTTCAGTACAGTAGAGTTCCTACTTAATTCTTCTCTCAACATTGTAATTGTTTGGCAGTTTGTGGGAAGTATTTATCTTACTTATTTCCATATCTCAAAGGCCTATGCAGAACAGCTAAATAGATACTGATGAGAAATTTACTATTAGACAAACGCTAACACTCACTCAACCTAAAGGTCTTAGAAATTTGTTCTGTGACATTTTATTCAAACCACACTAGAGCCCTGCATCCAACCTAGAGTAAGGGCTGAATGACTCCTTTTATCCTAGAGTGTAGTAGTCTCTGGGATATACAGACACTCTTCAATCAGTTCTCAGATGATTCTGCGTCTAGGAGCAGCAGAAACTAGAGGTAATCATGTCTTGGCTTACTTGAAGTTGTGTGCTTATTCCAAAATCTGCCTTGCTTACTCAAAACCCAGATGTCACTGGTCTTTGAGGTCATTAGGCAGCATCCAGTCTTTGAAGCAAACCATTCCAGGTTTTTGACTCTGCTTCCCTGTCAATGCCAAGCCAGAGGAACTCTTCTCCCTGCCTTGGCGCTGGCTGGTCCTGGTTCGTCCTGGTTCCACTCCGGCTCATTTGCTTCCACACCTGGCCTACCACTCCACATGATTAATTCCTTCCTGTGTGCCTCTGGCCCAGGCTTGCAAGAGAATACACTCAGAGCAGCTCTACTTATTCCTGTCCATCAGTTGCTGGTTGAGTACTGCCACTGCACATACCTGCTCCACAGAATCTTAAACCTTCAGGAGTCTACCTGCTCACAGGTCCTGGGTTCGTACAGGCCTTCTTCATCAAGGGTGGGGACACAGCTTTGCCCCAAGAGGGCAACCTGCCTCCTTGTTCCTGTACTGGCTTGAGACTCCTAGGCTGTGTCTGAATTAGCTGATAGGCCAGAAGTCTTAGGATGAAAAGAATACTAGAGTCTTCCTCAAAGTTAGAACTTTTATTGGTGTCTGTGTTCCCTCACTCCTGTTACCTACCTTGGCCGTTCTCTACCTACATTAGTGATTTTGTGATTTCACCGAAGAATTGACCTTAGACAGTGTCTTGCTCTGTCGCTGGGGCTGGAATGCAGTGGCGCGATCTCAGCTCACTGCAGCCTCGAACTCTCAGGCTCAAGCAATCCTCCTGCCTCAGCTTCCCATGTAGCTGGGGCTACAGGCGCGCACCACTATGCCCAGCTAGTTTTAAAATTTTTTGTAGAGACAAGGTTTCCCGATGTTGCCCAAGCTGTTTTTGAACTCCTGGGCTCAAGCGATCCTTGTGCCTTGGCCTCCCAAAGTGTTGAGGTTACAGGTGTGAGCCATCATGTTGGGCCTGACCTTTTGTAAATACTCCCAACTAACTGTCCAAACAGACTGGAACAAAAGAATCTCCTTCCCAATACTGCCAGACAGGGCAAAATTCTTCAAATTTATGTTTGAGGCCATAAACCAACAGCAGTAAAATGAAAACCTCAGGAGGCAATGACAAGAAACCCAAGAACACTCATTTCCTGCAGCCCAAGTTGCAGATGGGATCTCAAATACACCATGGTGTGATGCGTGACACGCTGTTCGCTGGGGATATGGAGCATTTCAGGTACCCCGCAGAGTTGGGCCTGGGGCACTCCCCACAAACACCCATCCCCAGGCAACATTCCTGGGGAGTCTGGACCTCCCTTGGTGGACCGACTCCCGAGGGTCTCTAAGGTTTTTCACCTCATCTTTGGGTGAACTGAAGGCAGGGTAAGAGGCGGCCCCCCAGCCTGGGTCCCCAAGACCCCGTCAGGGCTGAGAGCAAGAGACGCCGCCTGGAGGCCACTCATAAAGCAGCTCTGCCGGCTTGGTAAGGCGGGGTCGTTCAGGTCTGGGTCATTGCCACTGGCTCCTCCCTCTGCCCACCCTTGCTTCTGGGACTCATGAGCTGCTGAACTATTGGCGCGCCGGCAACGGGCTCCGCAGGCTGGCTCCGGCACAGAGCAGGCAGGAGGTGGGCTCTGGGGTGCTTCCCCCTCCGTAGCCGCGCGCTTCCGGCGGGGTCGCGGCCACTTCCGCTCGAGTGCGTCTCGCGCTGCGCGAGAGCGGACCCAAAGAAGGATCGGGTGCCCGGCCCGGGAGACATCGCCGTCTCCTCAAATCAGTCGGGCCTTCAGCCGCCGCCGCCGCCGCCGATACCCTGCCCAGGCCTGCGGCGCGCCACCCTCACCTCCTTCATTCCTATCGTCCACGCCAGCCTTGGCGACCTGACCCCCATGTGGTCTCGAACTCCGTTAGTCCGGTGAAGGGACAGAGAAGCCTGGGTTCCCGGCGGCATCACTGATGCTCAGTCCTGAATTCTGCCCTCCATTAGGACTATCTGCTTTGTGGGATAATTTCCTCATTGGTTGAGTCAGTGAGTTGCGTGTCTGCAGAGAGCATCCTATCTGGTGGGTCTTCATCTAGATCTTGCACATTTCTTACTAAGTTCATTCTAAGAATATCTTACAGATAAAGAAACTGAGCTGCAAAGAAGTCTCAAAACAGCAGAAACAGGAGATAGCAGTAAAAATAGAAAAATTAAAACAGCCTGACTTTCCTCTTTTTAATTGATTTGGGGACATTTTAAACTTATAGACATAAAAGAAACATGGGTTTTGTTGACATATCTCAAAACAAAATGGGTGTAACACCTTTAAAATGTCAGCTATCATGCTGGATATATTTGTATTATTCTGAAGTCATTTAAAATAATGGCATGAAGTATTTATTGCCTGCTGTTTGTTGGACCCAGTAGTTTCTTTAAGGGTTAGTTTTCAAGCAAAGGCATGGTGAGGAAATAGGAAAAAAGAAGGAATGCTGTAACAGGAAAAAAGGAAAAGGATGAGTAGATGAAAAGGGCAGGAAAGGTTTAACATTTACATAGCACTTGCTGTGCACCAGACGGTTTTAAGCTCTTTAAATGTATTATCTAGTTCTCTACTCTTCAAATGTGTTAAGCTCTTTAAATGTATTATCTAGCACACCTATGAAATGGGTGTACTGTTACCACCTCTGGTTTACAGAGAAGGCAAGTGAGGTCTAGAGAGGTTAAGCAGCTGGCCCAAGGTTACACAGTGAGTGGCAAAACCTTTGCTTGAACATATCAATTTTGCCCCAGAGTCTGAATTCTCTCCCCTCAGCCTCCTGAGTAGCTGGGACCACAGGCACGTACCACCTTGCTCACCTAGGCTTTTTTTTTTTTTTTGTATTTTTTTTTGTAGTGACAGGGTTTCACCATGTTGCCCAGGCTGGTCTCAAATTCCTGGGCTCAAGGAGTCTGCCTCGACCTTCCGAAGTGTTGAGATTACAGGCATGAGCCACTGTGCCTGGTCCTAGAGTCTATGCTTATTATTATTTTCTAAAATATTTATTTTTTGAGATAGAGTCTTGCTGTTGCCCAGGGTGGAGGGCTGTGGCCTGATCTCAGCTCACTGCAGTCCCCACCTTCTGGGTTCAAGCCATTCTTGTGACTCAGCCTCTCAGGTAGCTGGGATTACAGGTGTGCACCACCATGCCCAGCTAGTTTTTGTATTTTTAGTAGAGAAGGGGTTTCACCATATTGGCCAGGCTGGTCTAGAACTCCTGACCTCAGGTGATCCGCCTGCCTCAGCCTCCGAAAGTGTTGGGATTACAGAAGTGAGCCACCATGCCTGGCTTGTGCTTCTAATCACCACACTGTATTTCCTCTGAAGGAAGGGTAAGACTCAAATCAACTGGATTTGATGCTACTGAATAGCAGCAGACAAGAGAGGTTTGCAAGGTAATTATTCTTCCATGTGAGAGTATGGGCTAAAATGTTTCATAGGACAAAAATACCACGAGTAAAATTCAAAAAGGGGAAACATATACAGTGCACAAATAATTGACATCTGAAACAGACAGTGAAAACAAATATATGTAAGAAAAAGACAACCCTATAGAGAAATGGGCAAATGTATAAATAGACAATAGATGAAGAAGTAAGAATGAAATAAAACTGACCACATAAAAAAAGATGCTTAAAAAAAAAAAAGATGTGTAACTGTACTAGTGACCCTGGTATGCAAAGCAAAACAATAGAACCATTATCTCCTACACTGGCTAAAACTGAAATTTGAAAATATCAATTTTGTGGAAAAGTGAATATTCTCAGTAGAAGTATAAATCAGGATAGTCACTGACAGGGGTAGGGGTAGATTTGGCAGTATTAATTCAAGTTAAAATATTAAAATTAAGTAATCTTCAAAGTAATACTGATTATAATGAAAAACATTGCTTCAGACATTCTGATTTCACTTTTTTATTTTACAGATAAACAGGTGTTCAAAAAGAGGTATGCAAGATATTTAACTGGAAACATTTTTTGCATAATAATTTAAAATTAGAAAAATATAATTTCAGCAGGTACATAAACTATGGCAATAATTTACTCATTCCCTAAACAAATATTTCTTGATTGCTTACTGGGTATTAGGCATTATTCTGAACATTCAGAATAAATTGACAATTATCATTGTGAACTAAAGAAAGATGAAAGGGTGGGTCAGTGGCTAATTAACCTTCCCTAGCCCAGATCCTTCCCTTTAATTCTTTGTTTCATCTTGATAGAATGATTTAAACTTGTTCTGTAAATCACACTGGACTCCTCTCTAATCACTAGAGAAACAACAAAAATTTTTTTATATTGGATCTATGCCCTAATTTGAAAGTATAAAGGCACGATAGTGGACTCTAAAGTAGGAATGAGGAAAGCTAGAAAGGAGGGGTCCATGCTGATACCGACCATCAAGAAAAGCTTTAAGAGATGTCTCAAATACCCTGATGACTTACTTTTCACTGAAATGCAAATAAACTGGCATTTTAGATATGCTTCCAAAGATTGTGCCCTACTCCCTGAACAGCTTTTAATGAAGGCAGAACTACAGCAAGAGAAACTGCCAGATAAGTGGTTAAAAAACAGACTTCCAGGGGCTTCTTATTATGTTTATATGGTAAATGCCTAGTTAGAACAAAGAGCTTGATTATGATTTGCTCACATTATCCCTGGGTGAATAGATTCAATTACAAAAGAGATTGATGCCTCAACCATAGCGAAAACCTTGTCAAGCTCTCAACTTAGACCATAACATACTTGTTTAAAAGTGTGGAGAAGGAGACAAGAGAGGAAACAACACGACAAGTTTATAAATCTAAAGGATGACTTTCTTGCTGCATCTAACTAGTATGTGACTGCTTCTGCACTCCCTTTGATCTATCCTTCGCTTTCTGAATGTAAATATTTTTGTTCTAAAAATTGGGTACCAGGCCGGACGAGGTGGCTCATGCCTGTAATCCCAGCACTTTGGGAGGCTGAGGCAGGCAGATTGCTTGAGGCCAGGAGTTCGAGACCAGCCTGGCTAACATGGCGAAACCCCGTCTCTACTAAAATTACAAAAATTAGCCCAGGTGTGGTGTTGGGTGCCTGTAATCCCAGCTACTCGGGAGCCTGAGGCAGGAGAATTGCTTGAATCTAGGAGGCAGAGGTTGCGGTGAGCAGAGATCGCGCCATTGCACTCCAGCCTGGGTGACAGAGCCAGACTCAGTCTCAAAAAAAAAAAAATTGGATACCAGATTTGGTCTTCTCAAGGGGAAGTAAGAAGAACCCCAATGTCCTCCTTCTTCCAGCTGAGTTAAAATATTGGATTTAGCCAGGTGTGGTAGTGCATGGCTGTAGTCCTGGTGATTCAGGAAGCTGGGGCAGGAAGATTGCTTGAGCACAGGAACTCCAGGCTAGTGCTCTATGACTGCACCTGTGAATAGCTGCTGCACTCCAGCTTGGGCAACATAGCAAGACTGGTCTCTTGAAAAAGCATATTGGTTCTTGTCTGTGAGGAACATCAGAAAAAAAAAATGCATATTGGATTTGTCAGCAGAAAGCCTTCTGAAATGAGGAAAGATGGGACCTGGATGTGAGTACCAACTCTAGAATCACTTTCATAGCCACACAGGAAAGTAAAACACTACCTGAATTTCAAAATGTTGTCTTAAGCCACCAGGTTCCCTTAAGAGCTTATTGGTCCCCATATTGCCCTGGCTGAGAGTAGGAAGAAGCAGGTCCCCAGGGAATTTGTGTGAGGCACCTGAGCAGCAGATTCTATTAAAAATTCTTTCTGCAAGCCTTGCCCTTGCAATTACTGTCACTCCTCTCATCAGTGGATTCCTGTTGGGTCAGGCCTGTATCCCTAGCAGCTCAAAGCTTGAGACCATAATAGGGAGCCCAACAGGCCCTTCCAAACAGTCTCCATCTGCTGGATGAGCAACTCACCTGTGTCTTAGGGAGAGGAAGAGGGCTCACAGCTTTGTACTCAGGCACATTAACTTACGTAATCCAGCAACTGCTGGGAATTAGGGATGATCATTTACAGATAAGGAAACTGATGCTGAGAGAGTGATAACTTTTCTGAGGTCACACAGAAGTGCTTTTTGAATATAGGTTTCAAAGTTGATCACCCCCTCCACCTTCCACCTTTGGCCCTTGGATCCTCAATAAGAATTTTTTTTTTTTTTTTTGAGACAGAGTCTTGCTTTGTCGCCAGGTGCCAGGCTGGAGTACAATGTCGCAATCTTGGCCCACTGCACCTCCTGGGTTCAAGCAATTCTCCTGCGTCAGCCTCCCTAGTAGCTGGGACTACAGGCACATGCCACCATGCCCAGCTAATTTTTGTATTTTTTAGTAGAGATGGGGTTTCACCATGTTGGCCAGGATGGTCCCAATCTCTTGACCTCGTGATCCACCCGCCTTGGCCTCCCAGAGTGCTGGGATTACAGGCGTGAGCCACTGCGCCTGGCAATAAGAAAATTTTTAAGTTTGTGGAATAATCAAATGCATTCTTTCCACAGCATGGGCTATGATGCAGAGACTCAACATTCATTTTAACTGGGCTAACACTTACATGATTTTCTTGTAGGCCAAGCAGTAGTGAGACTTTTTGCAATATATTTGCTTATTCTAGATATTTATTTTTTTGAGACAGGGTTTTGCTCTGTCACCCAGGCTGGAGTGCAGTGGCATAATCATGGCTCAATGCAGCCTCAACTTCCCAGGCTCAGGTGATCCTTTCACCTCAGTCTCCTGAGTAGTTGATACTATAGGTGCATGCCACCACACCTGGCTCATTTATTTATTTAATAATATAGAGACAGAGTCTCACTCTGTTGCCCAGGCTGGAGTGCAGTGGCACGATCTCAGCTCCCTGCAACCTCCACCTCCCGAATTCAAGCAATTCTCCTGCCTCAGCTTCCTGAGTAGCTGGGATTACAGGTGTGAACCACCATGCCCAGCTAATTTTTGTATTTTAGTAGAGACGGGGTTTCACCATGTTGGCCAGGCTGATCTTGAACTCCTCACCTCAACTGATCCACCTGCCTTGGCCTCCCAAAGTGCTGGGATTACAGGCCACCACTCCTGGCCCTAATTTATTTTTATTTTTAAAATTTTTAGCAGAGTTGAGTTCTCACCATGTTGCTCAGCCTGATCTCCAGCTCCTGGCCTCAAGTAATTCTCTTGCCTTGGCTTTCCAAAGTGCTGGGATTAGAGGTATGAGCTACCATGCATGGCCTAGATATTTCATATATGTGAAATCATACTATATTTGTCTGAGGATCAATGAGTTTTACATGGTCACAAATATCAAACAGCACAAGCTGCTCTTAACTATTTAAAGACGAATTACAATCAAGAACCAAAGAGGGCCCAGCTACTCGAGAGGCTAAGGCAGGAGAATTGCTTGAACCTGGGAGGTGGAGGTTGCAGTAAGCCAAGACTGTGCCACTGTCCAGCCTGGCAACAGCGAGACTCCGTCCAAAAAAAAACCCAAAAAAACAAAGAGAGGCTGTGGCTCATGCCTGTCATCCTAGCACTTTAGAAGGCCAAGGTGGGTGGAGATCAGGAGGTCAGGAGATTGAGACCATCCTGGCCAACAGGGTAAAACACCGTCTCTACTAAAATACAAAAAAATTAGCCGTGCATGGTGGTGTGCGCCTGTAGTCCCAGCTACTCGGGAGGCTGAGGCAGGAGAATCGCTTGAACCCAGGAGGCGGAGGTTGGCATTAGCCAAGATCGCACCACTGCACTCTGGCCTGGTGACAGAGCGAGACCCTGTCTCAGGGAAAAAAAAAAAAGAGGGGGAAAAAAAAAGAACCAAAGGGAAAAAAATTCTCAGTGATGACCCAGATACCCTTAATTTGGTTGTCATTGTTAGAGAATCCTCAAACCAAATTCCTAAGGAAGGCCATGCCTTGCTTTTTTGTTTTTGTTAATTCTTTTGAGACAAACTCTACTCTGTTACCCAGGCTGGAACTGCAGTGGTATTTTGAGGGCTCACTGCAGCCTTGACCTCCTGGGCTCAAGTGATCTTCCTACCTCAGCCTCCCCAGTAGCTGGGACTATAGGCACGCACCACCATGCCCTGCTAATTTTTGTATTTTTTGTAGAGATGGGGTTTCGCCATGTTGCCCAGGCTGGTCTCAAACCCTTGGGCTCAAGCTGTCCACCTGCCTCAGCCTCCCAAAGTGTTAGGATTACAGGCATGAGCCACCATGGCCCATCAGCCATGCCTTTTTTTGTTTGTTTGTTTTTAAAGACGGGGTTTCACCATGTTGGTCAGGCTGGTCTTGAACTCTCGACCTCAGGTGATCCGCCCGCCTTGGCCTCCAAAATGCTTGGATTACAGACGTGAGCCACCGCTCCCAGCCCAGCCATGCTTTTTAATACATATTAGTCAGAACCTTCTTTAGGGAATTTTTTTGTAAGGATCAGCTGGTAATTTAAATTACGTTAACTCAGGTGGACCTCTAGATAATTTACTTAAAGCATTTTATTTTATAAACATTAAGCTCATACCTTAGTAGAAAGAATAAAGCTTAGTACCAGGAGAGTTGGGTTCCAGTTCAAACTCCACAATTACTGAAACTTATCTTAAAATCAGTTTCTTGTTAGTAAAATGGGGATAACAGGAGTGTGGATTATATGAGATGAGACATCTGGAAATGTCTTATAAACTGACAGGCACCATTCTCCTACCATATCGTTATATTGTCACATATTTGACTTTGGCTGAGAAGAATATGTGCAATGCTAAAGTGTGAAGTCACCAGTTACACCAGCTATGTTTGGCAGATAGGCTTATGTATTAGTAAATTGGCTTTTAATAGTAAGAACTTTCTATCATGCTGCTTTTTCATGACCAAATATAATTTGTAACTCCAGACACCCTGACTGGCTTATGTCTAAATCTAGAGTGAGGTTATAAAGCAAATGTTGAAAGAATTCAGATTGTTCACAGACTGCCAGTAAAAATTGTCTACACATAAAGGCCACTTCTTAATGGGAAAATAATATTTTCTGTAAGTTTATAAATAATGTACTCAAAAGTTGTTCAATGAAGCTATTTTCTAGAAATGAATTGTTCAATGTTATAATGGTCCTGAAGTCTAGCATAGCACCTGCCATATAGTAGGCACTAAGTAATTATTTGGTGAATAAATGAATGAATGTCTTTTTAATGGCTAGGAATTTATTCTAATATTGAATAAAAGAACCTGTAAAGGAGTGAAGCACATTCTAAATTACTAGGCATAAGGAGATAAATGTTTATGCCTGATCTTTGGAAAGTAATCCACTTTGATTTTACTAAAACATTCCTAGGGAGGAATCTCATGATTGCCAATGGTACCACAGTATTTCTAACTCCAAAACTTCAGGCTTGACAATCATGGCTCTGTGCTAGTTTTTATTACACAAATTTCTAGAAAACACTTCTTCTTATAAGGTCTGTATATACTTCATTGTAGTTTAAGGAGTCTGACCTGTCTCTCCTTTTTTTTTTTTTTTTTTAATTTTTTTTTTTAAAGACGGGGTTTCACCGTGTTGGTCAGGCTGGTCTTGAACTCCCGACTTCAGGTGATCCACCCGCCTTGGCCTCCGAAGTGCTTGGATTACAGGCGTGAGCCACCGCGCCTGGCCTTTTTTTTCTTTTTTTTTGACCTGTCACTCCTTAAACTACAATGACTGCAAGCAGTGATCCCACTGAAAGATGCTTGCCTGAAGCATTTTCTTGAGGAAACTGGTTAAAAAAAAAAAAAAAAAAAAAAAAAAAGGCTGGGTGTCATCATGCCTGTAATCCCAGCACTTTGGGAGGCCAAGGTGGGTGGATCACCTGAGGTCAGGAGTTCAAGACTAGCCTGGCCAACATGGTGAAACCCCATCTCTACTAAAAATGCAAAAATTAGACAGGTGTGGTGGCTCGCCCCTGTAATCCAACTACTTGGGAGGCTGAGGTCGGAGAATTGCTTGAACCCAGGAGGTGGAGGCTGCAGTGAGCCAAGATCACAACACTGCATTCCAGCCTGGGTGACAGAGCAAAACCCCATCTCAAAAAAAAAAGCTTATTTTTTGTTTTTTAGTAAACCAATAACTGAAAAAAATTCAGCTAAGTCATTTTCATTTGAATTTAAAATTTTGTTTTTTGAATATATATCTTTATTGGGTTCAATATTCAAAAAGTGCCTTTAATGAAAGACACCCTCCAAATCTTGTCCATCCGCTCTACAGTATCATTTCTTGTAGGAAATCTGTTTTTTATTTCTTGTGTACCCTTAGTTTTCAGATAAATACACATACACAATTTCTTTTCTTCTTTTTTCTATACAGATGGCATCATACAATACAGTCTTTAGCATCTTGCCATTTTTAAACTTAATAATATATCTTGTGGATGGTTGCATTTTAGAGCAGGAACACTTTCTCATAGTTTCTTTCTTTCTTTCTCTCTTTTTTTTTTTTTTTTGAGATGGAGTCTCGCTCTGTTACCCAGGCTGGAGTGCAATGGCACAATCTCAGCTCACTGCAACCTCTCCTTCCTGGGTTCAAGCGATTCTCCTGTCTCAGCCTCCTCAGTAGCTGGGATTACAGGCACGACCCACCATGCCCAGCTAATTTTTGTGCTTTTAGTAGAGATGGGGTTTCACCATATTGGTCAGGATGGTCTTAATCTCCTGACCTTGTGATGTGCCCGCCTCAGCCTCTCAAAGTGCTGGGATTATAGGTGTGAGCCACTGCACCTGGCCCCTCATAATTTCTTATAGCTACGAAGTCTTTTTTTTTTTGAGACAGAGTCTTGCCGTGTCACCCAGGCTAGAGTGCAGTGGCCCAGTCTCGACTCACTGCAACCTCCACCTCCCTGACTCAATCGATTTTCCTACCTCAGCCTCCTGAGTAGCTGGGATAACAGGCACACACCACCACGCCCAGCTAATTTTTGTATTTTTGGTAGAGATGGGGTTTCACCATGTTAGCTAGGCTGGTCTTGAACTCCTGACCTCAAGTGATCCACCCATCTTGGCCTCCCAAAGTGCTGGGATTATAAGTGTGAGTCACTGTGCCCAGCCTGAATCTTTTTATATTTATTGTCTGTGGATTTTGTTTCAATCTTAGGTATGCCCTCCTCATTCCATAACTATAAAATATTTACTAATGGTTTCCTCTGTTATGATTTTTGTTTTCTTTTTCACATTTAAATGTTTGATATTCCTGAGGTGTGATTTAATTTAGGTTGTTAGGTATAGTTCAAATGAATTTTTATTATTTTACATATATATATTTTAATCTAATTTTACAGTGTTTTTCTGTTGTTTTTGGAGACAGACCCTCACTCTCTCACTCAGGCTGGAGTGCAGTGGTGTGATCATAACTCACTGCAGCCTCAAATTCCTGGGCTCAAGTTATCCTCCCACTTCAGTCTCCTGAGCAACTTGTACTATAGGTGTGGACCACTATATCTGGCTAATTTTTTAATTCTTTTTATTTTTGTGGAGATAAGGTCTCACTGTCTTGCCCAGGCTGATCTCAAGCTCTTTGGCTCAAGCAATCCTCCCTCCTTGGCCTTCCAAAGTACTGGGATTACAGGTGTGACCCGCTGCACCTGGCCTCAAATGGATTTTTAATAGGTTAATCTGTTTATTCCAATGATGATTATTCAATCCCTGATTGAGTAATCTGTCTTTTCCATAGTAATCTGAATTGTTCCATTTATTCAATATTAAATTTCTGTGCATACATGTGGATGTATTTTTGGTTTTCTGTTCTATTTAATTGATTGGTATTTTCAGGCATTAATAAAATTGCAGCCTTTTATTTATTGAAGTATTGCACTATTTAGTGCATGGATAGGACTAAGCCTTTTTCATGCCTGTTTTTTGTATAGCTTGTAGTTTAGGTATCATTTAAAAATTTTTCATGGTTTAGAAAATCAAAAGGATGATATTTTTATGACATAAAATTATATACAATTCAATTTGTGCCTATAAGTAAAGTTTTATTGGGACAGAGCAGTGCCCATTATTTATGTATTGCCTCTGACTCCTTTCGTACTGCATTTTATGAGTGGATAGTTTCTGACCCTTTATAGAAAAAGTTTGCCTGACAATTGCTTTAAGTTACCAGAAGAGCTAATTCACTTTATACATTTTGATATCTATAAAAGAAATTTCAACAAAATCATTACTAGGATATGATTTAGGGTGGGGTATAGTGGCTTATACCTGTAATCCTTCCAGTTTGGGAGGTAGAGGAGGGCGGATTGCTTGAGTCCACAAGTTTGAGAACAGCCTGGGCAACATAGGGAGACTCCCATCTCTATAAAAAATACAAAAATTAGCTGGGCGTGGTGGTGCATGCCTGTATCCTAGCTACTCAGAAGGCTGAGGCATGAGACTCATTTGAGCCTGGGAGGCAGAGGTTGCAGTGAGCCCAGACTGCACCTCTGCACTTCAGCCTGGGCAACAGAGTGAGACCCTGTCTGGAAAAAAAAAAAAAAAAAAAACATGATTTAGGCCAAGGCCTGGGTCTTATGGCTCACACTGGTAATCCGTCTATTTTGGAAGGCTGAAATGGGCCAGTCACTTGATCCCAGGAGTTCAAGATCAGCCTGGGCTACTCAGGAGGCTGAGACAGGAGAATAGAATGAGCCTGGGAGTTTGAGGGTGCAGTGAGTTGTGATCTTGCTACTGTACTCCAGCGTGGAGGACAGAACAAGACCTTGTCTCAAAAAACATTTTTTTTAAAGGATATGATTTAATTTAAATAATTTTTGTCACTGAACTGTGTACTTCCTTGAGTGCAAAATAGCTGAATCTATGGCTTTAGTACAGTTGCAATGCATTGAAATGTGAGTTTTCTCATGTCAAATAGGATGTAAGGACAAGGAAACACTTCTTTTTGATTATTTTTATATTTTCCAGTGTATGTTCAGTGATACTTAAAAATTAAGATGGGACTGAAACTTTCTATGGGTTAGATGTAAATTTTTTTCTGGTACATGTTTAGGTTAGAAGGCAAATGATTGGCTTTCTGCATTATCAATAGTATTTTTCTCCACCTAAAGGTTTTCTGATTCAACATTAAGTCTAGTGTCCTTGAGAATAATTTTTTGTCCTTTGTTACATTTATTGGACTTGCCCCAGTGTATTTCTTCAGGTATGATAGAAATATCACCGCAGACTTTCTCATACTCGTTGTATTAATAGGATTTCTCTCTAGCAAGATACACAGTAAGAAAATTCCAACTGAAGGGCTTTGATTTTTAACGCATAAATAGGAGTTTTTCTCTCATTATTTATTTATTTATTTTTGGCTATGAGATGAAGTAGTAAGGATTTTTCTGTAGTATTAGTTTTTGGTGCTTAATAAGGCCAGATACATTTTGATTATAAGTTCTTTGATGCTAGACTGGGCGCAGTGGCTCAACCTGTAATCTCAGAACTTTGAGAGGCAGAGGCAAGTAGATTGCTTGAGGTCAGTAGTTTGATGTTACCAGCCTGGCCAACATGGCAAAACCCTGTCTCTACTAAAAATACAAAAATTAGCTGGGCATGGTGGTGCACGCCTGTTATCTCAGCTACTTGGGAGACTGAGGCAGGAGAATCCCTTGAATCCAGGAGGCAGAGGTTGCACTGAGCCAAGATTCCTCCACTGCACGGCAGCCTGGGCAACAGAGTGAGACTCCTTCTCAAAAAAAAAATTATTCGAGGCTGGGCTTGGTGGCTTACGCCTGTAATCTCAGCACTTTGGGAGGCTGACGTGGGTGGATCATGAGGTCAAGAGATTGAGACCATCCTGGCCAATATAGTGAAACCCTGTCTTTAAAAAAATTTTTTTTAATTATTTGATGCTTAATATTATATAACTTGGAAAGTACTTATGAATGAAAATAATCAAGATATACTTTGTGCTTTTCACTCTTGAGGTTTTTTTTTTTTTTTTTTTTTACGAGAAGTAGAATGAAGAGAAAAAAGAAAGAGAGGGAGAGAGAACGAGAATCTTGCTCTATTGCTCAAGATTTCATTTAAATCTGTGAAATGCTTATGCAATTACTAAAAAGTGATTTATTTCCTATTATGTGATCACTTTTAGAATAGGTATGATATAATATTGAAAAATATATATGTTTTGTGGATATGGGGTGGTAGGTTCTGTAAATATTTATTAAATTTGCTTGTTCCAGGTCTGAGT
>CAUYQU010065640.1:0-16009 GCA_963574635.1 Cheracebus regulus | reverse complement strand
TTTTGGCTTTTTATCCAATTTGCCAGTCTGTGTCTTTTGATTGGGGCATTTAGTCCATTTACATTTAGGGTTAATATTGTTATGTGTGAATTTGATCCTGCCATTTTGATGCTAGTTGGCTGCTTTGCCTGTTAGTCGATGAAGATTTTTCATTGTGTTGATGCTCTTTACCATTTGTTATGTTTTTGGAGTGGCTGGTACTGGTTAAACAACCAGTACCAGCCACTATAATCTTTTCTAATGCTCTTTATCTATATTTTAACACATTCAAGGCATTATTTACTGCAGCCTGATAAGTCATAAGGAAAACAAGTTATTCACTTTTTCAAATGCTATTGCTTTTATTCTAAGCTATTTGTATCTACATATTCATGTTGAAATGAGTTTCATAATTTGCCAATTATTCTTGGTATAATTTGTATTAAAATGTCAATTTATGGGTTAAAATACAGAGATATTTAACATATTGATGTCAGATTTACCTATACATAGGCAAAAAAATCTCTCTATTTTGTTCTTCATTAACATCTTTCAAAAGCGTATTTAATTATTCAGTTACAAAGTCATGATGTTATAATTTTTTTTCTTTTTTTTTTTTGAGATGGAGTCATGCTGTGTTGCCCAGGCTGGAGTACAGTGGTGAGATCTTGGTTCACTGCAACCTCTGCCTCCCAGGTTAAGGGAGTCTCAGGTCTCAGCCTCCAGAGCAGCTGGGATTATAGGAGTCCATCATCATGCCTCACTAATTTGTGCATTTTTAGTAGAAATGGAGATTCACCATGTTGACCAGGCTGGTCTTGAACTCCTGACCTCATTATCTGCCTACCTCAGCCTCCCAGAGTCCTGGGATTACAGGTGTAAGCCACCTCACCTGGCCTGATGTTATAATATTTAAACTTAAAACTTTTAATAGTGAAAAATCTAATTTTGATATATACTTATTTTATGAAAACACAAATTGTCATGTACTTGAAGAACATGAATGCATGAAGTTAGTAAATTATAATGAGGAAAAGATTAGCAGAGCCAAAGTTTTAGTCAGGGAAGGAAGATGGAAATATGTGATGTAAAAAACAAAAGGAACTTAAATGAAATAAATCAGAAAAAATAGTAAGTAAAGAATGATATTTTTGAGTGGTAAAGAAAAAATAAGCTGCAAGGCTTTCATAAATATAAAGACTATATAGATATACACCTATTTGGTATACACTTAAAGGTATAAAGGTATTGATATTAAGAATCCACATTGGTTACTTGGAGTGTGTGGCATTGCAAAAGTAACTGGGGAAGAAGAGAACACTATTATTTTTAATATACCAAACTATTTTCTCCTTGTATTTTTGATTATGTATTATCACTTTTAAAGTTAGCACATAGTTAATTAAACAATTTAAAAACATGCAAATTAGTGAGAACATCTGGTAGCAGTTGGCCACTAGCTAACAACTCTGCTATTAACATTTGGAATGGTAACCAGTATTTCATTACCTTCCTCTTCCTTTTTCCCCTAACCCACAAAACACAGATTAGGGAAACTGAGATTCATTGTTTAACTCCCATCCTTCCACTCGGCAATGTATTGCCTCAATTAAATTTTTGAAAATGAAGGATGGAAAATATGAAGGATAGGGAAAAAAAAAGTGGAAATTCAAGGTAACTTACAATGAGACAGGGAGAAACAGAGAAAGAGTGATAAATGAAAACAAAATCTATAGAACTTGGGACTTACAACTCTCATAAAAAGCCATAAATAGTACATTAGAAGATAAGTTATGTATATTTCCATTAAAAATGATACATGAATAGAAATGTTTTAATGCCATAAAAGAATTTTGCTTAATTGCCTTAAAAGAGAAATGTTTTTCTCAATGCTATAAAAGAGTATATGGCAAAAATAGTTTCCATGTCAACATTTATCAATCAAATTATAGTTCAACCATTGTAGAAGACAGTGTGGCGATTCCTCAAGGACCTAGAAACAGAAATTCTATTTAACCCAGCAATCCCATTACTGGGTATATATCCAAAGGATTATAAATCGTTCTATTAGAAGGACACATGCACATGTATGTTCATTGCAGCAATGTTTACAATAGCAAAGACTTGGAACCAACCCAAATGCCCATCAACGATAGACTGGACAGGGAAAATGTGGCACATATACACCATGGAATACTATGTAGCCGTAAAAAACGATGAGTTTGTGTCCTTTGTAGGGACATGGATGACTCTGGAAACCATCATTCTCAGCAAACTGACACAGGAACAGAGAATCAAGCACTGTATGTTCTCACTCATAGGCAGGTGTTGAACAATGAGAACACATGGACACAGGGAGGGGAGCACTACACACTGAGTTCTGTGGGAGGGGACTAAGGGAGGGACAGTGGGGAGTTGGGGAGGGATAACATGGGGAGAAATGCCAGATATAGGTGATGGGAATGGAGGCAGCAAACCACAGTGCCATGCATGTACCTATGCAACAATCCTGCATGTTCTTTACATGTACCCCAGAACCTAAAATGCAATAATATATATATATATATATATATATATATATATATTTAAAATTATATACACTATGTTAATATTCTAAAATAACATTCCATAGTCACAGATAAAGTCCACAATTGTTTAAATTTTGTTTAGCAATTTAGGTATTTATTTTATTCATAGTAGTATTATCTGATCTTCACCCAACCCTGAAAATTCTTAATTATATAAATTAAATAATCAAATTAATTAACATATATACAACCTAGCTAAGGAGTTTGATATTACTGTTGTAAAGGGAGGACCAAGCCTTTCAAATCAAACACAGATCTGTTATTTAGAAGGCCCTGGATTTCCAGTTCCTTGTTTTAAGATTCCTTTAGAGAAATATTAAAACATAAATTGTAAAAGATAAATACAATAACAAACTCCTCTAAACATACAAGAAAAATATTACAAATGTCAGTGCCTTTAAAATAGAGACAAAATTGTCTTGTTTAAAACACTGAAATAATTTTTCAGTTTTAATGAAACAGGTATTTAAATGCTGCATTTTAAACTTTCTAGGCCTTATATGTTATTTATATCTTGTATAAATACTGTTGAATAGGATGCAGGTTTGTTTTTTGGTTTTGTTTTGTTTAATTTTGTTTTCTCTTGGACTTTAGTTTGTTTCCAGAGAATTCTTTACTGATTATTTAGGAAAATAGAAAAAAAATACCCTATGAGAGTCTAACTTCCATTAGTGAGAAGTTTAAGTTTAGTTCACAAAGACTCCATGCTATTTAGTTGCAAGTTTATAAAAGAAAATAGATCTACAGATACTAATGGTCTTTGCAAATTTGCATAAAGAGAATGCATTTACTATGCACTTACAGAAAGTGCAAGTATTTAAAAATTAGATTTCTGTTCAGTTAAGTAAATTTTGTAACTGGTAACTGTGAAGATACGTCTTTATAAGTGGGGATGTTTACTGTGCTTGAAAAATTCTATTGTATCATTCAGAAAAAAATAACTTTGCCACCACTGTAAAAAACACTTCATAAAGGGTCATCTTCTGTCAAAAAATGTTTTCATTGATTCCTATCATATCTTAATTTCTGAATTCTGTATATATTTTATACATCCAATTTTACCTCAGAAGGGTCATTTTGTTCCCATATTTGTGGGTGATTTGCATGCGTGATTTTGTCCTAGTTTTGGTTTCACATAATATAAAAATAATGAGTATAATGATGGTCATACAATTTGAATCTCCCCCTTTTCTTTTTAGAAGCTACACACATTAACAGAAAAATCAAATATCATCACTCTTATCCCAAATTTACAGAGAAACTAGGAGATAGAAGAAGGATCTCAAGTATCAATATACCTGTAATTGGAGAAATAAATAAGACCTGCTGAGTCAGCCACTTAGCAGAGAATCAGGCAGAGCATGCACAGAAAAAGAGAGTTTTGGCCCCTTAAAGTTGTTAAGCCCTGAAAATATACGCACAGCTTACACCCAGAAGGTTATTCTCCACACCTATGTGAAACATTTTAAAGTACATTTGAGTTCTGGAGGTTCAGAAGAATAGTTATAAGGAAGTCAAAAAGAAAGGGCTTGGAAAGTGTAGAGATTCAAGCTCACGATTTTGGAAATGTGGCACCTTGAATGGTGATGTCTGCTTTTGTAAAGAAGACTAATAGAGGGGAAAAAAGGCTCTATTTATACAAGTACTAAAGGTTTAGAAGACAGACAGAAAGCACTATTTACTGAAGATATGATACTTCTCTCTAGAAACAACAGAAATAGTAAAAGAACCAAAAAAGCAAGCTAAATATGCCATCTAACCCTTCTCCCACAGGCTTTCTCACTATAGCTGATCTAATAAAACAACATAAATGTTTGAAAAGTGAGGATGTGGAGAAGACATCAGAATCAAGAATCGTTAAAAAGTACCATAAAGAACAGAAGATAAATAGATCAAATTCATTTTCTTATTTCTAAGTAACTATGTTTGAAAAAAAAAAACACGTTATACATACACACACACACAAAATACTCAAAATACCTACATGCTCATTAAATACTATTTTGCTATTCCACCTAAGCATATGATACAACTGTTAACACTATTCTATATATGATACAAAATATCTCTTCCTCTGAATTATAAAAGATTGAAAATAACATTTATTAAATATGAAAGTTTTAATCAGTAGGAAATAAGTTAAAGTAGAAACAAAAATCGGCTAAATATCTGAATTGTTTTATACCTTTATTAAATAAGAATCTGCTGATTAGTCTGAAGTATAATAGCTAAAGTAATATATTTATACACTTATGCTATTAATCACAATTCCTTCAGAAAATTGCTATAGATTTTACTTTCTCCACAAGTAATCCTAAAATGCAGATGATAAAATACAGAAAAAATGTAGAAGAGCTGCCTGAGCACAAATAGAAACAACTAATAAGGAATATGGAGTATAGTAAGAGAAAGAGAAAAGAAACAGAAATAAAATCCCACATCAAAAATGATCATAGAAACAGAAAAATGATATATATAGAAGACTGAAAATAGAACAAAATTAATATTTAAAAAGAAGTCCTTCCTGAAATGGAGTCAGAAGCCTTTGAATCTACATAATTCAGGGTTTCAGAACAAGCCAGAGAAAAAGTTACTTTTAACAGTTAAAATATAAGGACCTCCAAGTAAAACAGACCAAGTCACATACACAGGAAAGAAAAGGAGGCATGAGTCAGAATTCCAGATGGCAACATACAATGTCTGACAGGAGTGAAGTAACAAGAAGAAATCCATGATTTCTTTCACTGGACAAGCATATATCCACCTAAGCTGACCTTCAAGTATAAAGGCTACACAAATAAAGTTCCAAATATGCCACAATATAATTTACATTGTTCCTAAGAGCCACTATTATTAGAGAATCTACTAGAGATGGTCATTCCAGAAAAGATAAGCAGAAAAAAAATGGTCAAAAAATTAATTAATGTAGCTGAAGATTTTAGATTAAAATAAAGGTTGGGAGAGAGGGATAAGGGTAAATATGTATTAGGTTGGTGCAAAAGTTATAGTGATTTTTGCCATTTTTTAAATGGTGAAAACCACAATTACTTTTGCACCAACTTGATATTATCACAAAATAGAAACATATAACTAAAATATGGATGAAGAAGGGAGAAGAGGCAAACAGAAATCACTTATGTTTGCTTGGTAGGTAATAGGTAGAAGTCTAAGATATAATTTAAAGCTGACAAACAGGATAGCAGAATTGAAATGAGAGAAAAGGTAATAAGCCTACTATATAAAAGTTTCAGTTTGGAGGCAAACACTAGAAGGAAACAGAATTTCCCAAGGAAAAAAGTAAAATAAAACTCTAAAATTTAAGACTGCAATGAAACTGAAAACACAATAATACAGCGTATATATAATGCAATGTGTATACTAACGAAATATTTTATTTAAGAACTGAGACAAGAGGTCCATTGTGCTGATGAGTGCAAATAAGCTTAGTTCGCTTATTATAGGCAAAATGTGTTGCTATTGGCATATAAAGGAAAACCCAACTCTAAGAGACATTTTACCTGTAACCAGAATGGATAAAAATAAATGGTCATTGTCATGCAAGGCATACGTGAACAAAAAATAAACTGAGGGTGGTAATATGGATTATCTCTAGCAAATTATAATTTACATCAAATAATAAAATGGAACAAAGATGACACCAAACAACACAGCAATGAGCAATACTCTTCATAATTTCAAACAATTAGGATTAAAAAAAACAGAAAACAGAAATGCACTAGTTAGAGGCAACTTTGATATATTTCTCTTAGTGCAAAATAGATCATGTGGATGAGAAATACGTAAGCATACAGAAAAGCCAACTGACCAAATAAATGAGGTAGATATTGTGGATATTTTATTGGACACCTAACTAAAAATTTAGAAAAATGGCAAAGTAAACAAACAAAATGAGAGAAATACATCAGCAAAATCATACGTTTTAATAGAGAAAACCACTCAGGCTAATAAATATTCTGTTTATTTGAAAAATATCTAAATTCAGGAAAGAAGTAGTCATAAATGTGCACACACATCCCAAAAATAACAAGGGGAAATAAATAATTGATATTATGAAAGTCGATCATATGATTGGGTCTTTCTTTTCATAATTAACTGTAAGAGAGTCAAGAGCACAAGAGTAAAAAACATTCATGGCATGTATTAGCAGTTTTCATACTGCTGATAAAGACATATCTGAGACTGGGTAATTTATAAAGAAAAAGGTTTAATGGACTCACAGTTCCACGTGGCTGGGGAGACCTCACAATCATGGTGAAGACAAAAGACACATCTCACAAGGTAGCAGACAAGAGAGAATGAGGACCAAGAAAAAGGGTTTTCCCTTATAAAACCATTAATCTCATGAGACTTATTGGCTACTATGAGAAAAGTGTAGGATAACTGCCACCATGACTCAATTATCTCCCACTGGGTTCCTCCACACAACACAGGAGGATTATGGGAGCTACAATTCAAGATGAAATTTGGGTTCAGACACAGACAAATAATATCAGGGCACAAAACATTACTCTAAGAATGTAATTTTCTGTAAGGCTAATTTCTGAAAGGTCCTGTTGTTACCTAAAAGCAGTTTTATCTAATAGTTACTGAACCTGCCAGCTCTGAATCTAAGACTAGTTTTACCCACCTCTGTTACCAATCAGAACTTGCCAGCTCCCCAAAACTTTACTAATGCCAATGAACTTTCTTTCAAAGCGATAAGTAACATTTCTCCTTTTTATAAAATCTCCAGTCTTTCTTGTCTTTGTTGTTTGAACATACATAAGACCAATTAGCCTTTGTGTTTGTTCTGAATTGCAAATTTTTGTTTTCCAAATAAAACATTTTAAATTTAGAGATTGTTTGCTACTGCACACTGGAAATTTAAAACAAAAAATTTGAAAGACCGAAAGGAAGGAAGAAAACTAATTAAATTCGTCACTTTTTCTGAGAAAATATATTTCATAAAAACTGCAGCAGAGACAGAAGTTTTAATTTGCAATTTTCTAACGAGTAGTGGTATTTAACTAAGATTTCTTTCCTACCCACATTCAAAAAAGTCACAGTCTCATATATTTTCACAGGGAAATCCTACCACACCTTCAGAAATGAAATAATCCTGACAACATTTTAAAAAAGCACAGTAACAGTGAAAATAACAATGATACCTGTGGTAGGGTAAATGGTGGCTCAAAAAATGTGAGCATCTACTAATCCTGGAATCTGCAAATGTGATCTTATTTGAAAAAAAGACCTTTGCAGATGTAATTAAATTAAGAATCTTGAGATGCAGAGATTATTGTAGAATATCCAGGTGGGCCTTACATGGCATCACAAGTGTTCTTATAAGAGAAGGCTGAGGGAAATTGGACACATACAGAGAACAAAAAGCTATGTGAAGTTGGAGCAGAAAGACATGAGGCCAACAAGCCAAGAAATGCTGACAGCCGCCAGCAGGTGGAAGAGGCAAGGAATGGATTATCTGTAGAGCTACTGAGGGGTATGTGGCTCTGCTGACAGCTGAGTTTTAGAATTCTGGCACCAAAGTCTGTGAGAAAGTACAAAGATAATTGAGTTATCAAGTTTGTAGTCATTTGTTGGCAGCCACAGGAAACTAATAAGATAACTAACCCCACTAAAAGTAGAAAGAAAAGAGAACTACAGAGCAATATAAATGTAAAACTCTGAAGCAATATGTTAAAAAGAACAATGTATTGGCAGATTTTTAAGAAATGATGATGATAATTTATTCCAGGATTGCATGCAATGTTCAATATTAGCAAATCCATTAGTTCAGCAATGAGGTTTAGAAGAAAAGTCCTATGAAGTCATGTGTTTCCTTTTTTTTTTTTTATTTACAATTACCAAAAAGGCAAAGTTTATTTCTGGGTATCAGAAACTTAATAATACAGAAATAGACATTTTCATAAATATATATATATCTCAATGCCCAAATCAGCATTGTATCTAAATTCAAATTCAAGGCAATAATTACAGTAATCTACAACCTTTGCTGTTTGAAATTACTTTTTAGGTATTATTCAATTCAATCTGAGAAGAGAAAACTATAACAAGAAGAAAATCAATAGGAATAAGTAAAAATAATCTCACTTGCAGATAAGATAATTAGATGGAAAATAAATTAAAAACCAATTTGAAAAATAAAATATTTCAATATAATATCAGGATAAGAAGTTGATATACAAGAGTTAAAAATTACTTAATATGGTTTGGCTGTGTCCCCACCCAAAACTTATCTTGATTTGTAATTCCCATAATCCCCAGATGTTGAGAGAGGGACCTGGTGGGAGGTAAGTTAATCATGAAGGCCGTCCTGTTCTCATGATAGTGAGTGAGTTCACATGAGATCTGATAGTTTTTTAAGGGACTTTACCCCGATTTTGTTGGCACTTCTCCTTCCTGCCACCTTGTGATGAAAGTGCCTTGTTTCCCCTTCACCTTCCACCGTGACTGTAAGTTTTCTAAGGCCTCCCCAGCCATGCTCATCTGTGAGTCATTTAAATCTCTTTTCTTTATAAATTACCCAGTCTTGGGCAGTTCTTAATAGCAGTGTGAGAACGGGCTAATAAACTGTCATGTATAAAAATAACACCAGAGAGATTCTATAGAGGAAAGGTGGTACAATTTATAATAGCAACCAATTAATATTACTAGGAAAAAACTTTTAAAGTGTGCCAAACCTACAGAGATGAAGAGGATAAAGGGATAAAGATATTACAGGAATAAACAGAACTGACAGTTCTGAATGATATTAATAGACATTAACACATGGAATGACATTATATACATCCATAGAAGACTAGAAACATCATGAAGAGTCCAGTTTTCCCCACTGGGATTATGCATTTAAATAAAGTGTAATACCAATATCGATAAGATTGCTGTGTGCACATATACATATGTGATTACTGTTATTTTTATTATTATTTTCTGAAACATTGATGAGTCATTCATAAAATTAATGTTGAAAAATAATCATAGAAAGGGAGAGAACAATGTTTAAAAAATGGAATTAACTGAAGATACGGAGAATAGCTTCCTTTATCAGATAATATATAAACCTCTATAATCAAAACCCTGTGACATTGATACATAGACAGACATATTAACAGATACAGTGGAAAGTCTATATATAAATCTAAGTGCATAAATAAACTTAGTATATGAGAAATGCACCCTTTATTATATTGTTTTAGAAAACTTGCTAGTATCTTATAAGGAAGATAATTTTGGCTTGTTCTTTATATAAAACCCCAGTAAATTCAAAATTAAAATAAATCCCGAATGAATCCAAAACATCAGATACAACTACTATAAATGATGAGTGAATTTATTAACTTATTTTTAATTTAATTTTCTTTGATACTGTTGCCGAGGCTGGTCTTTAATTCCTGGGCTCAAGTAGTCCTCCTGTGTCAGCCTCCCAAGTAGCCACGGCTTCAGTAACACACCATTAAGCCCAGACCGAATTTATCTGTGATAAATTCATTGTTATCATGTTTATTGTCTATGAATGGGAATAGCCTTTGTAGCTATGACTCAAAATCAACTTTCTATAACTTTTAATTAATTCAGCCAAAATAGCAAAGAGATAATTTAAATAAATATTCATCTATTTGTTTATGTAGATGCAAAAATTGCAAATGTTAATGATAAACTAGACTGTGAATGTATGAATGTTCACTATACTACTGTTTCTACTTTTACCTACGTTATCTCTTTTTTTTCAGATTAGAAAAGAGGTATACTTCAATGAGATTTCTTTTGGTGTCCACTAAAAGCAAGTTTAATGATAATCATGTATCATATTTTGTCCCAATTTTAAAAAGCAGAAGAATGGAAGTAACATTCCAGACCAAGAGGAAAAAAACATAGGTATTACAATACACATCTAGGATAAATAGAGAAATAGAACTTTTAGAATTCACTGATCATCTTGACAGTCATAATAGAATAGTGCCACATTAATGGGGAAAGGATTCCCTATTTAATAAAAGGTATTGGGAAAAATGGCTAGCCATATCTAGAAAACTGAAACTGGACCCCTTTTTTACACCTTAGACAAAAATTAAGATGGAATAAAGATTTAAATGTAAGGCCTAAAACCATAAAAACCCTAGAAGAAAACCTAGGCAATGCTATTCAGAACATAGACATGGACAAAGACCTCATGACTATAATACCAAAAGCAATTGCAACGAAAGACAAGATTGACAAATGGGATCTAATTAAACTAAAGCACTTCTGCACAGCAAAAGAAAATATCAACAGAGTGAATAGCCAACCTACAGAATGGGAGAAAATTTTCACCATCTATCCATCTGACAAAGGGCTAATATGAAGAATCTATAAGGAACTTAAACAAATTTACAAGTATAAAACAATCCCATCAAAAAGTGGGTTAAGAATATGAACAGACACTTTTTAAAAGAAGACATTTATGCAGACAACAACCATATGAAAAACTGCTCATCATCACTGGTATTAGAGAAATGGAAATCAAAACCACAACGAGATACCATCTCAGGCCAGTTAGGATGGTGATCATTAAAAAGGAAACAACAGATACTGGAGAGGATGTGCAGAAATAGGAACACTTTTACACTGTCGGTGAAGTGTAAATTCGTTCAACCATTGTGGAAGTCAGTGTGGCCATCACTTAAGGATCTAGAACTAGAAATACCATTTGACCCAGCAATCCCATTACTGGGTATATGCCCAAAGGATTATAAATTATTCTACTATAAGGACACATGCACACATATGTTCATCGCAGCACTATTCACAATAGCAAAGACTTGGAACCAACCTAAATGCCCATCAATGATAGACTGGACAAAGAAAATGTGGCACATGGCTGAGCGCAGGTGGTTCCTGCCTGTAATCCCCGCACTTTGGGAGGCTTAGGTGGTTGGATCACGAGGTCAGGAGTTCAAGACTAGGCTGGACAAGATGGTGAAACCCTGTCTCCACTAAAATTAAAAACATTAGCTGGGCATGGTGCCACATCCCTGTAATCTCAGGAGACTGAGGCAGGGAATTGCTTGAACCGGGATGTGGAGGTTGCGGTGAGCCGAGATTGTGCCACTGCAGACTGGGCTACAGAGCGAGTCTGTCTCAAAAAAAAAAAAAAGAAAGAAAAGAAAAAGAAAAAAGAATATGTGGCACATATACACCATGGAATACTATGCAGCCATAAAAAAGAATGAGTTTATGTCCTTTGCAGGGACACAGATAAAGCTGGAAACCATCATTCTTAGCAAACTAACACAGGAACAGAAAAACAAACACTGCATGTTCTCACTCATAAGTGGGTGTTGAACAATGAGAACACATGGGCACAGGGAAGGGAACATCACACAATGGGGCCTGTCAGGAAGTTGAGGCAAGGGGGAGGGATAGCATTAGGAGAAATATCTAATTTAGATGATGGGTTGATGGGTGCAGCAAACCACCATGGCACATGTATACCTACGTAACAAACCTGCATGTTCTGCATACGTATCCCAGAACTTAAAGTATAATAAAAAAAAAAAGAAGAAAAAGAAGAGTGCTAGTTTTATTTTTGTTTAAAGTTTCTATTTTTATAAGCAGACACACAAATGTACATGTAAATATATATGTGCTGCTCTTAGCAAAATTTGCTTGTCTCCTAAAAATTAGTAATAATTTGGATGGCCTGTTAATGTAAGGTATTGTATTTAGGAAATCAGAAAACAAACCAGGAATTCAACATTTCTGATATGATACAGATATCATTGTAATAATAAAATAGTAAAATTAAAAAGTTACTGTTAGTCAATTATTCAAGTAAAATAAGACAGAAATATAACATTGTCTTCAGGTCGGTTAATAAAGTAAAACAAAGAAATTGCCAAAGAAATTAGAATCCCTTGCCAAAACAGCAAGGAAGAAGAATTCTAAGATCCAGCTTTGCTGTAGTAACAATAGTGAAAGTATTGTATTTTCTTATAATTTCTGTTTCACATTTGAAAGCATCTTAAACATTAAAAGTAATATATCAATTTGTTTAAAATTTACAAATTGTTGAATCATAAATTAGTTGCAGGCTGGACACAGTGGCTCACGCCTGTAATCCCAGCACTTTGGGAGACCAAGGCGGGTGGATCACGAGGTGAAGAGATAGAGGCCATCCTGGCCAACATGGTGAAACCCTGTCTCTACTAAAAATACAAAAATTAGCTGGGCGTGGTGGCACGCTCTGTAGTCCCAGCTACTCGTGAGGCTGAGGCTGGAGAATTGTTTGAACCTGGGAGGCGGAGGTTGCAGTGAGCCGAGATCGCACCACTGCACTGCAGCCTGGCGCCTGGTGACAGAGCGAGACTCTGTCTCAAAAATAAATAATGGGGAGGGTGGGGAGGGATAACATGGGGAGAAATGCCAGATATAGTATGCACATAAAGTAAAATAAAATTAATTAATTAATTAAAAATAAATAAATTAGTTGCAAATATATTTGCTAGCACTCAAAAACATTCAGAACTACGCTAAATGACATTCAAACCCATATTCATCCCATGAGAGATGAAAAGAGAAAATAGGAACTAGGCTGAAGATGATGAATATATTGGATATTTCATACTATAGATAAGAATGCATAGCATTAGATGGAGAAAGAAGATAAGTGAGAGAAAAAGAATTGATTGGAAAATTAAATATGAATGGAGCTGCCATAAAAAGGAGAGGGAACATGAAAGTGCCAATCATGCCTATTGGGATGTCTAAGTTTGAAATTATACAAAAATTGTGAATATAGAATTGTCAGTGTCAATGTTTTGCTTTCTCTCTGCTTTTTCTTTCTTCAATGTTTGCTTAATGAGATAGAAAAGTCTGTTTAAGTTCCTAAATTGGTGTCTGAACACCTTGACTTTCTTGCTTTTTTTTTTTTCTTTTCTGCATCCCTGGAGAATAACCTAAATTACAGTGAATAAAAGAATGAAAACTTGCAACCAGGGAAAAATATCATTCAACTCCTCTATTAGCAGAAAATGAAGTGTGACCCAGGTATCAGTTCAATCTTGTTTGTATTCTGACTTCTGAGACACAGGCCAAGCTACTCCACCTTTCTGAGCCTGAATTTCATCTTTAAAAGAAATATTAATAATAGCAATTATATCTAAAATTCCCTATGGCATATAATAATTAGACATTGAAAAATAAATATACTACAAAACATTTGAAATCGATTGTATTCTTTATGTGATTTGCTTTATATACTAGTAAGAGTTGTTTGGGATTTCAGTCAATGTGTTAAGAAATGAAAATACACAATTTATCTAATTTTCTGTCAAGCTCTATTAAAAAGATTAAATGTTAAAAGCACAAAAAATTTCCAAGAACTTCACAGATGTAAGCATCGGGTGCTCCTAAATGCAGGCTGTAAGAAGGTGATGAAAACAGGAGGATCAGGTACAAATTTGCATTTCAAACCTCTTGGTCCTTTGATTCATTCCATGCAGCTTTACACCACTACCCTTCCTCTACCTTGAGAAAAGTCTCAACTAAAGTTATTCTTTGGAAAAATTGAATCAGAGAAGCCTTGTACTTGAGAAACACCAGACACAGATGAGGGTGGTAAGTGGGGACATACTAGAAACAAGAGGTTTACCAGAAATATTTGTATTATATACCAGAAAGGCTAACATTTCTTCTATTGAGTACCTAGAATGCTGGTAGTCAGGGCTTTATCTGCAAAAAGGAAGTTAGAGTATTCATCTATGCCTGAGGCCAATTAGCTTGCAATCATTCCTATATGCGGAGTTTCTAATTAACTTTTTCATTTCTCAGTCTTAAAAATGAATAAATTAATAAATATCACCATGTATTTGAGAAGCATATTGACACACAGACACAAAAATACACACCAACAGGAACAAAATAAATAAATAAATAAATCTGCGAAAAATCATCTCATCATGTTTATTAGCAAAGCAATTTCTCAAATACATATGTATATATATACACCCACATATGTAACATTCTCAGAGAAACAAAAAGTTTATTAGATAAAAATAAGTTATAAAAATAAAACATTCAGAGAATGCTGGTTTTAGAGAAATGTTTTAAAAATAATAAATGGTGTTGGGAACACTGGCTAGCCATGTGCAGAAAGCAGAAACTGGACCCCTTCCTGACACTTTACACTAAAATTAACTCCAGATGGATTAAAGACTTAAACATAAGACCTAACACCATAAAAACCTTAGAAGAAAACTTAGGTAAAACTGTTCAGGACATAGACATAGGCAAGGACTTCATGACTAAAACACCAAAAGCATTGGCAACAAAAGCCAAAATAGACAAATGGTACATAATTAAACTCCAGAGCTTCTGTACAGCAAAAGAAGCAATCATTAGAGTGAACTAGCAACCAACAGAATGGGAAAAAAAAATTTTGCAATCTACCCATTTGACAAAGGGCTAATATCCAGAATCTACAATGAACTAAAACAGATTTACAAGAAACAAACAAGCAAACCCACCCAAAAGTGGGCGAAGGATATGAACACTTTTCAAAAGAAGACATATATGAGACCAACAAACACATTAAAAAAAATGCTCATCATCACTGATTATTAGAGAAATGCAAATCAAAACCACATTGAGATACCATCTAACGCCAGTTAGAATGGTTATCATTAAAAAAATCTGGAGACAACAGATGCTAGAGGGGATGTGGAGAAATAGGAACACTTTTACACTGTTGGTGGGAGTGTGAATTAGTTCAACCATTGTGGAAGACAGTGTGGCGCTTCCTCAAGGACGTGGAAATAGACATTCCATTCGACCCAGGAATCCCATTACTGGGTATATACCCAAAGAATTATAAATAATTCTATTATAAAGACCCATGCACACGTATGCTCATAGCGGCACTGTTTATAATAGCAAAGACCTGGAACCAACCCAAATGCCTCTGGACGATAGACTGGACAAGAAAAATATGGTACATATACACCATGGAATACTATGCAGCCATAAAAAAATGATGAGTTTGTGTCCTTTGTAGGGACATGGATGAATCTGGAAACCATCATTCTCAGCAAACTGACACAAGAACAGAAAATCAAACTCAGCATGTTCTCACTCATGGGCGGGTGTGGAACAATGAGAACACACGGACACAGGAGGGGAGCCACATACTGGAGTCCATTGTAGGAGGCCAAGGAAGGGACACCAGGGGGGTGGGGAGGTTGGGGAGGGATAACATGGGGAGAAATGCCAGATGTAGGTGATGGGGTGATGGAGGCAGCTAACCACATTGCCATGTGTGTACCTATGCAATAATAAATCCTGCATGATCTACACATGTACCTCAGAACCTAAAGTACTATTTAAAAAAAATGACAGAAGAAAATCTATTTAAAGGATTAGAATAGAAAGTCAAAGTGAATCTCCCA
>CAUYQU010065637.1:0-32277 GCA_963574635.1 Cheracebus regulus | reverse complement strand
TTTTTTTTTTGAGATGTCACCCATGGTGGAGTGCAGTGGTAAGATCTGGGCTCACTGTAACCTCCCACTCCTGTGTTCAAGCAATTCTCATGCCTCAGCCTCTTGAGTAGTTGGGACTACAGATGTGTGCTACCATGCCCGGCTAATTTTTGTATTCTTAGTAGAGACAGGAGTTACTATGTTCACCAGGCTGATCTTGAACTTCTGACCTCAAGTGATCTGCCTGCCTCCCAGAGTGCTGGGATTACAGGCGTGAGCCACCACGCCTAGCCAGTAATTCTACATTTGAATTGGAAATAGTTGTGCAATTTTACAATTTAGCTTTTCTTAAAAAAAAAAAAAAAAAAAAAAAAAAATCTTTATTTGTCCACTGAAAACCCCTAGAAACCATGAATGACAATAACGCACAACAGTGAGTACCCCAGCACTGGACTGTGGTCTCTAAATATCAATTCCACCAAAATGAAGTAAGATTCCTTTTAATTTGCCAGTCTGAGGCAGAAACTAGATTTTAAAAGCCTGGAACATGCTTATTAAAGACAAAAAGAACTTCAAAAAGAAGTTCTTTGAAGCTCTTGTCATTCCACAGAGCAAAGAAACTATCCAAAGACTCCTGGAGTTGTGCCAAATGGTCTCATGAACAAACTTAAAGGAGTTTCCTCAGGCCAAAGTTGGAATAATTTAGGCATCTATGAGAAGTAATCCATTGCAGTTATTAATATTTAAATCTATTACTTTACAGCAATTCTAAAACAGAACAAACAAACAAAAAAACTTCACTGTCACATTTAGGGGATGCTAGGGAACCAACTTATAATTTTGAAAAATGGTAAACATGGAAGAAAACTCAAATATTTTAACTTGCCTTTCTTATATAAACTGTACAACAAAGTAAATAAATACCTAATGTGGGGAAGTTTCTCTCTACACAAACATTCTTGCTAAGAAGCAAAAGCAATGATAGAGTGATGATATCACTATTTTACAAGCTCTTAATAATAAAATCAGGTAGTTATCATCAATGATCACAAACATCCCCAAAACACACAAGTTAGTGTGTGCCTCCTGATGGAACTGCATGCCACCAGTGATGAAACTGTCTTGCTAACAATTAAAAATACCAGCCAATCATACTTCTAGATTCAATTGCCAGCTTACAGAAATCAGAAAGCAAAAGTAGAGAAAGAAACATGTTAAATGACACCAGAGGATTTAATTAGCCATCTGTAGAATATGGAAAATTCTTTTTTTTAAAGAGGTAGTATTGTAATTATAGTGCATTACAGCCTCGAACTCCTGGGATCAAGCCATCTTCCTGCCTCAGCCTCCTAAGGAGCTGGGACTACAGATGCACATCACCTGTGCCCAAATTCAATATGGAAACTTCTGCAGGACAAAGAAATCAGTTTTCTCCACTGAATAAATTCCATGAATGGATGGAAGAATAGATAGAAAAGAAAGAAGGGAGGGAGGAAGGGGAGAAAGAAGTAAAAGGAAGGAAGAAATGTGCAGATTTATAAAGACTTAATTTACAAATTACATTGTTTAAAGTGTCTTCAGAGATACATCAACATATTCATGGATGAAATGATATGAAGTCTGGGAGGAGAGAAAGTAGATAAGGGTAGAGATTAAACAAAATTGGCCATGAGTTATAATTGTGGAAGATGGGTGATAGGAACATGAAATTTTTAAAAAATAGTCTTCTATTTTTGTGTATATTTAAATTTTTCCACGATTAAAAAAAAAGTACCCAGCCTATAGTCTAAAATGTTTTCTTTACCTTTTTTTTTTTTTTTTTAACTTGAGTCAGAGTCTTTCTCCCTTACACAGGCGAGAATGTGATCCTGCTTACTGCAGTCTTGACTTCCTGGGCTCAAGCAATCCTCCCAACTCACATGGAACTACAGGCACATGCCACCATGCCCAGGTAATTTTTGTATTTTTTGTAGAGATGGGGTTTTGCCATATTGCCCAGGCTGGTCTCAAACTTCTGAGCTCAAGTGATCTGCCCACCTCGGCCTCCCAAAGTGCTAGGATTACAGGCATGAGCCACCAAGCCTAGCCCTAAAATGTTTTCAAACTGAATTGCAAATGATAAAGAATACTGACTATATCATAGAATTAAGTACAAAAAGCTGGGCTCAGTGGCTCATGCCTGTAATCCCAACACTGTGGATGGGAGGATTGCTTGAGCCAAGGAGTTCAAGACTAGCCTGGACAACATAGTAAGACCATGTCTTGAAAAAATATAAATAGATAAGATAGATAAAAGAATTATTATAATAGATGCTATATACTAAATTGTTGTGTTATGTATTGGTACTCATCCTTCATAAAAAATTTGACCTTCGAATGCAAAGAGGATAGATTTGTAATAAATAAACCACAGAGTTTTCACTTTTTTCCTAAAGGTACTTCAACTGTACTCTTTCATGCCTTTTACAGTAACATTAATGCTTGTATTTAACTCGTCTTTTAACCTAAACAAATCCTTTGGTCACATCTAGATGAAAGAGTTGAAGAGAAATGGGTTCTGCTTAAACATATATACACACACACGTAAAATTTGGAAGTAACTAGTACCCTATGTGATGTTCAGATGATGGAGTTCACAATATTAACTGCATTTTTGTTTTCTCAAAAAAAGAGGCAAAACATGACATCCTTGTTGAAGTCTGCACAGTCTACCCACCTTATTATCCAGTTTTCTGGCTGCCATTTCAAACAAGACCACTCTATTATCTTTTATTTCTTCAGCTGAAATCTATGAGTAGACAAGGTAAGTGAAAGAAATATGTTTTAGGAATTCTGATATACTCTTAAGCACTGATTTATTCTGTTACCTAATATAAAGCCTACACTAATACAAATGAATTCTAAAATGTTTCATAAGAAAATGGCATAATTAAGAAAGATCTACCATTATTTCTTTTATGTGTGTGAAATAAAGATTTTCCCAAAAATGCTCAGGTCTGCACTTAGCAATGTCTTTTGAAATGTGGTTGCCCAAACTGGATCTTCCCCATCCAAGGGAAACGTCAAAACCCCAGAAGATTCAGAATATCCTCTGCAAAACACTGGCTAAAGTTCCCTAAACACTGAGAAGCATGAATAAATCATACCTAGAACGCTCTATAAATTGAAATTATCAGATCAATGTTTTTCATCCAATGTAACTAAAAGACTCATTCTACTTAAAAATAAGTATCAGTTTCTCACGCTCTACAGCAAGGATGCTAACTACTGATAATGTTCTCTTTCCCACAAAAATCAACACCCCTGAACATTCTTATGCCTTTGGAAATCTAAACTAGAGCCAACCAGCTGCTCAGAGAAATGTATTTGATAATCACAATAACCTTGAAACATAGCTCTCTCAGGGAGCTACCCTTACATTCTCAGAGGGAGCTAAAGTTAAAATACAATTACTCCAGGCAGCAGTTATCTGTAGAGACACTCTAGAAGATAAGGTTTACAGGCTTGGCATTATATAACTGGAAACGCGAAATGCAATAAAGCATATATTCATTTGCCCGGAGCCAGTAGTCAGCAATGAAAAGCCTAGGTAGGAGGATGGGCAGCAGAGAACAAGCACAATAAATGATGGTAAAGAGTTTGTAGGTTCAACGGCCATATCATAATATAACATCCCTCTAGAATAAAATCCACTAGGAAAAATTTCTGTCACGTTGAGAGGACTATGTTTCCCCAGTAGAGAACCAAATTGATCCAGATTATTAAGCAGTTTCTCTCTAACATAAGAATTGACACTTCCACAGAAGAGGGGCAGGTATCATCCAGGTGCACTTGACCTCTATGGGCAACTTAAAAAAACTGAAAGAAGGGACTACCACACCGCATGTTTCTCCTTGTTTGCACAGTACATTTCCCATTTGTGATCACAAGACAAGGTTGGATAGAATGCAACATTCAAGATTGAGTGACAAAGCATGGCTGTAGAATATTTGTCTAGTATACACAGTTCTGGCATGCCCTATTATGCCAAATCTTCTGAGACAAAAGACAGATATTTTTACCGTAATGCTCCCATTTCCTGCAGGTTTGCCGTTTTTCAGCATCAGTGGTCGAGTTAGCTTCTTACTGGAAACAATCTGTTAGAATTAGAAAGTGATACAAAGAGTCATTTCCCTTCATCCTATGAATTTTCAAATGAAAATAGTTTTAGCAAAAAAGACTGAGTATAAGGTTCACCTAAAGTCATTAGAAATAGAAGCATGAGCCGGGCTTGGTGGCTCATGCCTGTAATCTCAGCACTTTGGGAGGCCGGCAGATCACAAGGTTGGGAGTTCGAGACCAGCCTGACCAATGTGGTGAAACCCCGCCTCTACTAAAAATAACAAAAATTAGCTGGGTGTGGTGGTGTATGTCTGTAGTCCCAGCTACTCAGGAGGCTGAGTGAAGAGAATTGCTTGAACCCAGGTGGCAGTGGTTGCAGTGAGCCGAGATTGCTCCTCTGTACTCCAACATGGGCAACAGAGTGAGACTCCATCTCAAAAAAAAAAAAAAAGAAAAAAAAGAAATAGAAACGTTAAGTTGGTTTTTAAAAAGATTTAGAGATTGTGAAGACATTTAAAATTCATCAACATATTTAAAACCCACTGGAAAAAACTTCCAAGGAAAAAACTTGCCAGTTCAACCTTGGCAGATACGATCTCCCTATTCACTAGTTTCTTAACCTCCTGTTAAGGAGGTTAACCATGTCAAAGTTTAAATTGTTCCTTATAATGGAAAAAGAGGACTGGATTCTCACTGCATAAATAAATCACTTAGCTGAAACCTTCTAGGTAAAAGGTGGGCTTCAGAATACTCAATAAACGAGATTCAAGGCCAGGTGCAGTGGCTCACACCTATAATCCCAGCCTTTGGGAGGCTGGAGTGGGAGGACTGCTTGAGCCCACAAGTTCAAGACTCCCCTCGGCAACATGGCAAAATCCATCTCTACAAAAATATACAAAAATTAGCCAGTTGCAGAGGCATGTGCCTATAGTCCCAGCTACTTAGGAGGCTGAGATGGGAGGGTCACTTGAATCTGGGAGGTCAAGGCTACAGTTGTGATCAAGCCACTGCACTCCAGCCTGGGTAACTGAGATCCTGTCTTAAAAAAAAAAAAAAAGGATTCCATTTTTCTATTGACATACCGACTTCAATATTTAACTCCCATAAAATGTCATATTGCTTGAAGGAATATAGTATACCTAGTTTCTTTCAAATAGATATACCTCTGATATATCTCACAAATTCATAGAAATTTTAGCTACACTGGGATTTTTTCCCCAAAAAAGGAATACTTCCTTAATTTTTCTTTGATATTATCAAAGTTTTAAGAAACTGATCAGTTTCATATTGTTTTTGAGATACAGAAAATACCACGATCTCCAAACAATTCAACCCTGAAAAACAAACTTATAAAAGACATATAGAATTGACAAATGTCACATATTAAAAAAAAAGTACTCCTCCCTCCTAAAACCTTCTTCAGTCTTCATAATCTCTCCTTATGAATCATATTAACCTAGGAGCAAAATGGTGAGCCATGAGACATGTCCCTACCCTGACCAAACTTGTCATATACTGGGAAGACAGATAATTAAGCAACTATTAAAAAGTATGGTGAGATGTACTAGACAGTACCAAGTGAGCTCAGAAAAGGGTTCCAAACTAATAAAGAGGGTCAGAGAAGGTTTATGGGGGGAATAAGGTTGAGTAAGAGCAAGCCAGATAAAGGGGGTAGTGTTGGGGCACTGGGAGTCAGGAGGTACCAGTCTCACTAGTTAGAACATCAGAAAAGTTGCTGTTATCTTGATAGCACTTATGACTTGAATGTAACGAAACCATAGAGAACTCTGCAGCAGCTAAAGTGGACGTATTTTACTGAAACGCCTCATGAAGCATCCCTTACTCAAAAGAATTAAGAGGCTTTTCCAGAAATACATAGTTACTGCCCATACAAAATATAAGATGAATTCCACAACGTTCAAGCCAATCATGTTAATATATAAACTGTCTTTAAAGGGATTAAATGCTTTTCAATAAATGATGCTTACCAAAAACACCCATTTAATTGATTAAAATTTAGACAAAATAGAGTACAGTGGCTATTTATACTTACTTGTCCAAGGGTACATTCACATTCCCCTAAGAAGTCATCATCACTCAGCTCAATAGTTTTGTTGTCGATGTCATAAACTCCAAATTTCAATTTCTGAACCACTTCAAAGTAGTAATCAATAATAAATGTCTTGGAAAATTGAGGATTCAAGCAATTCTTAATTCTTTCTGTGCGTTCAACCTACACCCACCCCCAGAAACAAAAAAGTTTCTTCAGATCAAAGGTACACTTGGATTTTCACATATGCATGTACTAAACATAAACATAGGCATGACAACTAAAGGAAGTTTCTATATGTGTATGAAAAATTCTACAATCAAGGACAAACTTTCACAAAAAACTCCATTAACAGATGAGATAGTATTATTTTTAACATTAAAAAAAAAATCTTCAGATTGTTAAAAGGGTAGTTCAGATTACTTCTTAGCTAAAGTATTTAACATTACCTCATACCACTGTTGACCACTTGTATTCAAAAATAACACACATAAAGGGTCTGACTTTGACCCTATATCTTTATCCAAAAGATTGGCACAGGAAATATTCAGCTCCACCTTCGTGACACACTGGGCAGCCATGTCTTGAGCTCTGAGAAAATCAATACAAAGAGACAGTAAGTAAAATAATGCCTTTAAGAAGCACACTCATTCCTAACAAAAATAGATGAATTCTTAAAACCAGCTGTCACAATAGGCTTATAGAGTGAACTTGCTAGAATCAGACTGTTACATGTGCCTCCTTGGGATGTGGGCATCTATTAACTCATTCTAGTGATATTGCCTCCATCAGATTCTCTTGCTAGGATAAAATTAACTTACTGAATGACAGTAAAATGCAGCTTTTAAGATGGCTAATAAGACACACTAGTCTTCTGGGCCAGGCTCAGTGACTCACACCTGTGATCTGTAATTCCAACACTTTGGGAAGCTGAAGCAGAAGGATGGCTAGAGCTTAGGAATTTGAGACCATCCTGGGCAATACATCAAGACCTTGTCTCTACTCGAAATAAAAAAATTAGCCAAGCATGGTGGCGTGCGCCTCCAATCCCAGCTACTAGGAAGGCTAAGGCAAGAAGATCGCTTGAACCCAAGAAACTGAGCCTGTAGTGAGCTATAATTGTGCCACT
The DNA here is from genome assembly GCA_963574635.1 of Cheracebus regulus. NCBI lineage: Eukaryota > Metazoa > Chordata > Mammalia > Primates > Pitheciidae > Cheracebus > Cheracebus regulus. Next base: position 25,018 of record CAUYQU010065637.1, on the reverse strand, counting down.
GCACTCCAGCCCGGGCAACAGAGACTCTGTCTGGAAAAAACAAAAAAACTAATCTTGTTTTCACCTTACTATAAATTTTATCATTCAGAAAAACTCCAAGTATGATCCTTCATTTAAAGGTACACGTAGCATTACGCTACAAGACAGATTAAGTGACAACCTTACTTTTATTTTTGTTTATTTAACAAGATGCTGAGTGGGATATTTTCTGTTTTCAAAGATTTTTTTAGCTAAAACCAAAAGCCCCCAAAGCTCCCTTTTCCCTCCACTCTACCCCCAGCTCCCAATATTTTGCAGCAGTGGTTCTCAACATTGGCTGCTTCCTGGAATCATCTGGGGGAGCTTTCAAAGATACTGATGCTGGAGTTCCACTTAAAGAGATTTTAACTGGGTTAGGGTATGACTTGGACATCGGCTCTTAGACGATTTTAACGTGTAGACAAGGTTGGCAAGCCTACTGTTCTATAGAGAGAAGGTGTGGCCCATCTTCCCTTATGACTTGCTAAGAAATACCAGGGGTTAGCTTAACTTCCACAGACCCCTCCTTCCCGAGTCTCCAACCAATATATGAAAAAGACTGGGGATAGGGTGGAGCTCATGATGGGGGCCGGACTTGAGAAGGAATGCAGTATTTCAGGCAAGCTGCCTTCATCCTTGAACCCAGGGAATGAAAGTGGCTGCAGATGTTACCAAGAAAAGGAACCAGGCATTCCATTTCCCATCTGGATGTCCACTTAGCCAGTAGAGGTTGATGGTGCTAGGGCAGTTTCTGCAGAAGGGAAGATACATACTATCCTAAAGCACTGGCAAACATCCTTACAATACGAAGTATTTAATGCCCTTTGCCCTCCACTTAGAGATTTAGCTGAAGTTCTAGGACCACAGAAACAAATCTACCCATTATCTTGTTATATTTAAATATGGCAGTAGGATTCCTATGCTGTATAAAATGCCTAAGCAAATCTGAAATAACAAAGACTACCATTAGAAGAGCCCTTTGTAATATCAAAAAACAGCTATTGTCCTATGAAAAAAAAATTTTCTTTTTTGAGATGAAGTTACATTCTTGTTATCCAGGCTGGAGTGCAATGGTGCGATCTTGGCTCACCACAACCTACCCCTCCTGGGTTCAAGCAATTCTCCTGCCTCAGCCTCCTGAGTAGCTGGGATTACAGGCATGCAGCACCACACCTGGCTAATTTTTTGTATTTTTAGTAGAGACAGGGTTTCTCCATGTTCAGGCTGGTCTCAAACTCCCAACCTCAGGTGATCCGCCCGCCTTGGCCTCCCAAACTGCTGGGATTACTGGTGTAAGCCAGTGCGGTGGGCCTAAAAAGTGTGATAATTCTATTGACCTCTAAAAACAGTAGCAGTCATCAACATATGTCAAAAATCAATACCAAGATTCCTAAATAGAGATTGAGAAAAATGAAGTAGGTTGCATAGTCTTAGAAGTAGCTAGAAATTTTGTTTAAAAACAAAGCTGGCTAGGCATGGTAGCTCACACCTGTAACCCCAGCATTTTGGGAGGCCAAGGCGGGCAGATCACTTGAGGTGAGGAGTTCAACACCAGCCTGGTCAATATGGTGAAACCTCGTCTCTACTAAAATACAAAAATTAGCTGGGTGTGGTAGCATGAGTCTGTGGTCCCAGCTACTTGAGAGGCTGAGGTAGGAGGATTGCTTGAGACTAGAAGGCAGAGTTTTCAGTGAACCAAGATCATGCCACTGTACTCCAACCTGGGTGACAGAGTGAGACCCCCATCTCAAAAAAAAAAAACCAACAAAAACAAACAAAATAAATATATCTTATGTATATAATACACATGTTATATATTTTCATGTATATCTTATATACAATAAGATATATATATTTAAACAGTGCCTAATATATAGTAAGTGTTCACATTTGATCATTATTATTATTTTATCACTATCTCCCTCTAGAGTCTGATCCTCTCTTATCTATCCCATGTTTCATATTTTTTTATTATTCCATTCCAAGATGATATCCTGATTATTCCAATCCATACTAAGTTGTTCCTTTGAATTCCTATTGCACTAATAGTAACTGATCACTGCAGTACAGGAACAAGATCAAATTTGGGGTAATGCATACCTGGGTTGAACCCTGCATCTGGCACTTGCTGTGTGACCATGTATAAGTAACTTCAACTTCCTGAGCCTGTATTTCCTCATCACTAAAAATGGAGATACTGCAAGTAAACTTGTAAATCTGACATGTGCCAGGCATCCTGTTTTTTGTATCTGACACAAAATCTATAAAATAAATGTTAGTTGTATGATTTTTTTTTTGCATAAAGTAGTTTAGAGTCTTGTAAGTTGTATGTCAGCAGTACCAAGCATAAAGCAGTGCCCTGTAGATGAACACAGAATGAGCAATGATTGCTAAAGCTCCCAAAAAACAACATGTAGAGGATTCTCTACCAGCCAGCAGAAAAGTCTTTGATTTCCAAGGATGGGGAGAATTCAACAGAGAATGAAATGTGAAGTCAGTCTCACAGCAAAGAGACACAACATATCAGAAGAGTATTATTGTTTTCCCTAAAAATGCTTATACAAAAGCTACAAAAACAACATGCCAGGCACAGCTGATTATTTAACAAATTGCTGACAGTTACACTACTGCATTGCTGCCAGGAAACAAATTTCCTCTATTAGTTGCATTCCCCTCTGAAAATGACTTTGACTGTGGCGTCAGTTTTATCCTGAAACTCATTATGGCTGAATGGCAAATGGAAGAAATTACATAAACACTAGGGTCTGGAATCTTGCTTACAGTAATATTCATGAAGATGCTCTTTTCATTTCCTTTTAATGTAATTATCCACTACATGATGCACATAAGAGTGCAATGGCATACTTTATCCGAAAATTATAAGGGGAGCTGGGCATAGTGGTTCATGCCTGTAATCTCAGCACTTTGGGAGGCTGAGGCAGTAAGATCGCTTAAGCCTAGGAGTTCAAGATCAGCCTGAGCAACAGAGACCTCATCTCTACAAAAAAAATTTAAGCTGGGTGCAATGGCTCACACCTGTAATCTCAGCACTTTGGGAAGCTGAGGCAGATGGATCACCTCAGGTCAGGAGTTTGAGACAAGCCTGGCCAACATGGTGAAACCCCGTCTCTATCAAAAATACAAAAATTAGCCGGGTATGGTGGCACATGCCTGTAGTCTCAGCTACTTGGGAGGCTGAGGCAGGAGAATCACTTGAACTTGGGAGGTGGAGGTTTCAGTGAGCCAAGATCGTGCCACTGCACTCCAGCCTGGGTGACAGAGCAAAACTCAATCTCAATTTTTTTGAGATTTTTTTGGCATGCACCTGTAGTCCCAGCTATTCAGTAGGCTAAGGCACGAGGCTCACTGAAGCCCAGGAGTTTAAGGCTGCAGTAAGCTATGCACTGCAGCCTGGTGACAGAGCAAGACCCTGTCTCAAAACAAACAAACAAAATATATAATGAGAGAAAATAAATGTTTTATACTCTTTTAGTATGAAAGATTTGGCTGGGATAAGTGACCTGGCAAAGAATGAATGAGCAACTAAAGAATAATTCTATGTAGTATTTTACTCCCTAAAGAGCAGGATGATAGAAAACACAAATAATCCCTAGGATTCCCCACCGTACAGATTATTTATTGAACAATAATTTGATCCAAACACCTCTTCTGAAATGCAAATAATCCCTAGAAATATCAAATGTATCAAATATTCTTCCAGTCACCCTGATGGTCCGAATCAATATTATAACAGAGATAAACCTAAGAAAGAGAATTAAAACCTAATATTTAAAGTGGTACTTGATAGGTGAAATTTAAGGCAAGTGGTTATTACCATGCCCTGGCTGAAAAATCCTGAAGTCTTATCTGCTTCCTCTTTTCCCATTCCCACTTAAACCTATTGTTAGATTTATTCAGTAAAGATGTCATAGGGATTCTGCCTACTAGAACCCCAAATCTCTCCCAAACATGGAAATACAGCCCCATCCCCATACCCAGAGTCAGAACCCTAACTTCAGGTCTTCTCTATCTCTCACCTGCCCAATATAATAGCCTCCTAATGGGTATTTCCACTGCCATCTTCTCTCCATTAACATTATGATTTTATCACTTCTGATTAAAAAGTGATAGTCCAATGAACTAAGTCTGGAATTCATGGCTCTGCCAACATCTACCCCTAGTCTACCTGAACAGCTACTTCTGCCCATCCAAGTTCTTCAAGATCCACTTCAGTCTGGGTGCAGTGGCTCATACCTGTAATTCCAGCACTTTGGGAGGCCGAGGCAGGCGGATCACTTGAGATCAGGAGTCCAAGACTCAGCTTGGCCAACATGATGAAACCCCGTCTCTACTAAATATACAAAAATTAGCCGGGCGTGGTGGCAGGTGCCTATAATCCCAGCTACTTGTGAGGCTGAGGCAGGAGAGTCGCTTGAACCCAGGAGGCGAAGGTTGCAGTGAGCCAAGATGTCCTCACTGCACTCCAGCCTGGGTGTCAGAGTGAGACTTTGTCTCAAAAAAACAAAACAAAACAAAACAAAAAACAAAAACAAAAACAAAACCTCTTCAAATGATACTTCCTCCATACAGCTGTTGCTGATACCCCTAATGCTGTCGGGGCACTGATTCCATTTTCCTTCCACTATTGCTGCTTGTATTTGTGGCTTATCACTTCGTCTATGTACTGTGAGCTGTGGACAGCGACCATATTTTACCACTTCCTCTTCTTCCTGAAGCATAATATCTGGCACAGGTTATTTGTAGCAGAAAGAGCAATAACTTTGGAGTCACTGTGTGTGGTTCAAATTTCTTTCCCACCACTAATTTGGATGTGTCACCTCTGCCAAATTATCTATCTAAACTTCAATTTCCTCATCTATAAAATGAGGATATTAAAAAACCCTGCCACTAGTCCTTCAATGTAAATAAGGTTAAGAGAAAAATAAAATTAATAAGAACCCTGACAACTGTAGGTTCGTGGCATGTTCCGCATATAACAGACACTCCATGAATTGTAGCAATTATTTTATTAATGACTAGGAGATTTTAATTGTCTCAGCATAGATGGCTTATTACTAAGTAGTAAGACATAAAGCAACTTTCTCATCCTTATTTATGAAGAGTTTCTTGAAACAATAATTTTGAAGATTTACATAAAATTGATTTGGCAAAATAGCCTTGACTACAGATAAGGTACGTGGGTGAGGGGAGCACAGGCCCATGTCAACGTTTCATAACGTGTCCTAAAACAATTGTGAAGGAGAAGTCAGTGCCCATTATTAATCCCTTTAGTAAAGTTCCTTCAGTCTTCCGCTGAAAAATGAAGAGACTAATCTACGGTAAAAAATTCTCAGAATTTCCTTCTCTTTCTAATACCATGATTCACTAACTGCTATTCCACAGTACATCCTGCCTGACCGCTACTGAAAGCAAGCAAGGGCAACCTTGGGTCGGCTGGAACCAGCCCAGCTACATCCGTAATAAACACCCTTGGCAGTGTTTCTCAAATTGTGTTGCACAAAACAGTAATAAATGTTCCCCTATAAAAAAAAGAAAGCGGCAGAGCAGGTACTATGGCTGTAAATCCAAAAGCTGCTACATTTCTGAGAGTTCCCAGGTCCAACTAGCAAGTATATTTATTACTGTAAACCCATTACTTTGCTAAGAACAGCAGGGACATTATACAGCAACAGAAGAGCTTGTGGCTCATTATAATCAAATTGGGGGAATCCATTCATAAAAGAATTACTTATTGAATACTGTCTAGGTGTTCCAAAAGTGGGGGTTGGGGAGGAGACAAAATGAAATAAATACTTAGCTACTTAGCTACCTATATATACATAGAAATAATATACAAGAATATAAAATTGTATGGTACACACAGGGAACCATCAAAATGCTCTTGGAGCTGGAGATGCTCCCCAGAGGTTTCTACCTTTACTGAGGATTAAAACTATACTCCATTATAAAAGAATTTGCATTCTTGTTGCTACTGACTACTAGATTTTTTATTCACCTTTACATTTAAGGGTAGAGAGTAAGAGAGTGGAGAGTAGAAGAATAAGGGGAAAGAAAAGATAGTTAATAATTCCATACAACTAGTCAGATTTTGTTTTTTTTACAATTTTCAAAGTGCTTCCAAATAATGTATTATCTTCCGAACCTTACAAAAACTCTGTGAGTTAGGGAGGATAATGATTACTACATGGTGAAAGGTCTGTATGTCATAGGTATGACTATAAATAAAGCACTCCAGTGTCTGAATTGATTGACTCAGAATGTTGATAATTTTCAGCACATCGTTAATCTTCAAAACAATGCGTAGTATCTATTAGAAAAATATACAAATGTCTTCAAAAAGGTAAATTACTTACATGGGGTCACAAAGCTAGTAAGTGTCAGCACTACAGCATGAACTCAGGTATTTTCCCCTTATGCCAAAATGCCTTCAGGGTGCTAAAGCCTCTAATTAATAGTTACTTAGCTGTCAAGTAAAAATAGTATTAGTAAAAATAAATAAACCCCATATATGTATACAATTATGATTTTTCAATTAAAAACAATATAAAAAAATAGTTTAACAGCAATATTCTCTAATAATTTCCTTATGGTTTGCTAATATCAAAAGTAGTATTCAGCCTGACACAAATTAATAAAATAAGATCTTTAAAATTACAAGGTTAATACTGAGGCTACAACTATTTACATGGTTCTTAAAATAAATGTAATCGGAATAACAAAATCTTGCCAAAGAATGGAAAAACTGAAATGGTTTATACTTTATTTACCTCATGGCAGTTCCTCTTCAAGATAACCCATTAAATTGTAAATTACTTAAGGCTAAGAAGGCATGTTCTCCTTGCTAGTGTGTCTCTACACAAACAAGTCTACTGTGTATGTAGGTGCCATTAGATCATCTTAGAGCAGCAACATTTATTCTCAGGAATATACTACACTTAATATCCAGACTCTGAAAGTAAAAAACTCACATGAAAAGAAATTAAAATAAGCTTGTTCTGTATTTAGTCAGAAAGTGATGCCAAGATTTTTTTTTAAATCACTATTACAAAATACTAGAAATGAGGATAGGGAATGAGGTCAAGCATAAAAATACATAAAACAGAGAAAACGGCATGTTTTCTTCTAATGTGAAAAAGAAACAAAAAGGAAGAATCACTGCATCAGGTGTCAAAATAAATGGACTGGGCCGGGCATGGTGGCTCACACCTGTAAACCCAGCACTTTGGGAGGCCAACATGGGTAGACCACCTGAGGTTGGGAATTCGAGACCAGCCTGGTCAATATGGCAAAACCCCATGTCTACTAAAAATACAGATATTAGTCGGGCATGGTGGTACGCACCTATAGTCCCAGCTACTCAGGAGGCTGAGACAAGAGAATCACTTGAACCCAAGAGGTGAAGGTTACAGTGAGCTAAGACTACGCCACCGCATTCCAGCCTGGGCGACAAAGTGAGACTCCCTCTCAAAAAAAAAAAAAAAAAAAGAAACGGACTGGTTCTGTGTTAGTCACACCACAATGGCAGACATTTGGACAAGTGCTGTAACTTCCCTACACCTCAGACTTTTTCAGTTGTTAAATCTAAGAGTCGAGTCGATTCCTTTCTTTAATTAGCTTCTAAGGTCTTTTCCACTGATGTACTAAGACCCTAATTTAATTGCAGTGAATATGGAACTCATTTAGGAAGTGGTACTAAAGGATTTTAAAAAATGAGTAGAAAACATCAGAATATTGATAAGGACAAAAAGGAGAATGGAAGAAAAAGAATAAAGGTTTCCAAACTGAGTCTCCACCTCTATCAAAAAAGCTGTATCTGGAGCCGGCACGGTGACTCCTGCCTGTAATCCCAGAACTTCGGGAGGCCAAGGCAGGCAGATCACCTGAGGTCAGGAGTTCAAGACCAGCCTGGCCAACATAGTAAAACCCTGTCTCTACTAAAAATACAAAATCAGCCAGGCATGGTGGCGAAGCCTGCAATCCCAGCAACACAGGAGGCTGAGGCAGGAGAATCACTTGAACCCAGGAGGAGAGGTTGCGGTGAGCCAAGATCACATCATTGCTCTCTAGCCTGGGCAAAAAGAGTGAAACTCCATCTCAATAAATAAATAAATAAATAAATAAATAATAAAAGCTATATCCGGAAAAAAAAAATGTATCTAGAAACTTCTCCACTAGTTAGGTACCTTTGTTCAAAATTTTTATTAAGTGCTCAGATGACTTAAACAAACAAACAAAACACAGAGCCCAGTCTATTAAGTAGATGCAGCATGATAAAGAAAGAAATTTTATTAGCATCTATGAAATCTCACATTATTAAGCTCTTAGCATCTATCATGGCAGCAAAATAAATCAGCTTTTGGTCACACTTTAAAAACTTTCCAGATTCTTAAACTATCTTGAGCAAAATCTAAATAGTGATACCATTGCTGATGCCTGGACACGTAGAACTGAGGAAAGCAGGAGTTAACATGAAAAGGTTGATATATGATCACTCTAACTTCAAAAAAAAAGTAGGTGCAGTTTTACCCTGTCTTTATCACTACAAAGTAAACAATCAACTAAGGGCCCTTCATTAATTTATCTAGAAAATCCAGATATTGTTCTATACCATGATTCATAACAGGCTAAAAAGTTTACTTAATATGTGTTTCAGGTTATGCTACTTTTCTAATCCCTTGGCTACTGTATATACATTTTAGAAGTATCACTGATTGTATTTTCAAGTCCAGCAAATGAACAGTTTATCATAGGTTCATTTAGTGCAGTTTTAATAAAAGTTATTAACAGAAGCAGGGTTAGGCCAGGCAGGTTAGGTGGCTGACACTTGTAATCCCAGCACTTTGGGAGGCTGAGGCAGGCAGATGGCTTGAGCTCAGGAGTTCAACAGCAGTCTGAATGACATGGCGAAATCTCATCTCTACCAAAAATATAAAAATTAGCCAGGCGTGGTGGGGCTTCCCTTTGGTCCTAGCCACTCTGGGGGTTGAGGTGGGATTGATTGAACCTAGGAGACAGAGGTTACAGTGAGCCAAGATCATGCCACTGCACTCCAATGTGGGTGGCAGAGTGAGACCCCATCTCATAAATAAATAAATACAAATTTAAAAAAGAAGGGTTATCAGAACTTATTAGCTACATAAGCAGAAAGAATAAAATTAAAATTAGAAAGTTAAAAATAAGAACTTACTAACATCAGTGTCACAAAAGTTGGTATACAACCCCCTACTGCTAAATTTGACTAGCTTAAGAAAAAAAGCAGCAGCAGCAACATCTCACTATTGCCTCACTTTATGCAACATGCATATTGGCAAAGCTGGCTATAAAATACCTGTCTAAAAAGTAAATCATCTTTTACCCTCATTGAAAATCAGAGCTGCATCCCTAGCTGAAAATTCCAAGTGTTCAGTTGAAGTTTTCCATTATAAGGACTAAGTAAAGCTGCTGGCCAGCTGTGCAGCAGGCAAGCTGGATCTGATATTAAGGCACACCAACCTGCGGAGACTGAAGTCTCCTGGGGTTCTCTTTCCCCTCAGAGCACTTTAAGATTTTCCCCTCTTCTGGAATTTCCCAGATGTTGAACTAGCCGTCAGAACCTCTCACCTGCCCTGGTGTCCACTATTCCCTGACTCTAAGTGGATGCTTTCCAAAATCTGACTCTCTTCTTTTCTTAGGGGAGCTGTATATTTAATTGGTCAAGACAGGCACTTCACAATTTTATCACTCTGTGCTCCTTTCTAGTTCACGGTGAACAAATAATCTAAAAATGCCTTCAGTTTAAAGCAGCAACAACCGCAATCACTTGGTTTTCAAGGTTTAAAAAGTTTGTATATTGGGCAAAGACTGTTGAGATGTTTATACACTTCCTGATTTCACGAATATTCACGTCCTGGTTGCTTAACACGTACATTTTAGCTGTTTTAAATTTTAAGGCAAATCCCTTTATATTTCCCAATCATGAGTGATTTTATAGTACTATTAAGTCATTCAACACTTACTGAACAAGTATTTATAGACTGCCTACTGTGTGTCAGGCACTGTTCTAAGGTGCTGCAGAGCCAACAATAAACAAAGCAGACAACCATACCTGTCTCGGAGAGGTTAGTTACACTGCAGGGAGGCAGATGACAACAAAGACAAGTCAGTAACATATATAGTATGCTAGGTGACAGTAAGTGCTACAGGGAATGACAAAGGAGAGCAAGAAATACTAAAGGTGGGGTGCAGTTTTACACTTGTTTTTATAAACTTGTTTTGACAATACCATCACGAAGTACTTGTCTTAATTTTCTTTTTTAAAAAGAAAAATCTTAAATTAAGATTTTTTAAAAAAGAAAAGTACTTTTCTTTTTTAAAAAATCTGACCCATAAACATGAAAATGTGGACAGATAAGTTCCTCTTTATAGTTGCAGACACCTATTTTCACATGTACTGACCATCACTTTAAAGTCTAGAGGCAGTAAACGAAAAGCCCCAAAAGGTGAAATAGCCAAATAACAACGTGTCCAGAAACCACAGTTGCTCTGGTAATTTTCACAGGAATTAGACTTAATACAACTATTTGGCAAGAAGTTATTTCAAAATGATTTGCTAAAATGAATACGTAGTATTTCCTTCTATTTTTTCATGGGGAAACTCACTAATATGCTATCCATTTAATTCACATTGGTAAATGTGTCCATAATACTAATTTTAACATCTTTTAAAATGTTATGATTGCATACTGCTAAGCTGTTATATTAAAAGAATAAACAGTGTCTTCAAAAGAACCTCAATAAGATTCTCGCTCACAAGTAAGAACAAGAAGGGAAAAAAATTGGTGGGAAGGAAGCTAGATTGTAGGGTGACGGTAATGGTGGGTACAGTAAAGAAATGTTCTAGTTAGGACTCCTTGAGGTCATTGAGTACCACCAATGGAAGTGACATTGAACCCTGCTAAAAGATCCACCTGAAAGATCATGCTTTGATGAGCAGTGGTGGCATTATGAATCTTTGAAGGTCAAATGACATGTAATCATTTTTCACATCGAACGTTAACTTTTTTAGTTTTGCTAACAGGCATACTTTCTAGCATAATAAATCACTGACTAAAGAACATGTGAAAAGAAGAAAAAAAAGAAAATGAAAACCTAACAATAGTAAGAAGAAAAAAGCCCAGTGATAGTACCAAAAAATAAAGAGGGCAAAGGAAACTATAGCTAAAGCTATACCAAGAATTGATAGGGCCAGGTGTGGTGGCTCACACCTGTCACCCCAACACTTTGGGAGGCCCAGGCAAGAGGATCACTTACACCTGGGAGTTCAAGACCAGGCTGGGCAACATAGTAAGAGCTCATCTTTATTATAAGATAAATAAACAAGTAAATAAAAGAACTGATAGTTGCTGGAGTATAATATGAACTAGGTACCTAAACAGATACTGCAAGGGAAATACTCAGGGCAGCAGTGATATCATCATAAAGAGCATAGAAAATAAAATATTTTAAAGTGTATAATAGGCTACCATAAATTTATGTGGAAAATGAAGACCATTGTCTATAAAGTGTTCACAGTTATAGGTAAAATTAGAAGAGGTGTCCAGTCATTATGCAACACTTAATTGAAAATACTCCTTTTGTTTCTCCCATTCTGGAACCTCTTCTCCCTTTCCATTCTTTAGGGGCTAAACCTGAGAGAAGAAATCCTGAAAGAGAACTGCACACTTCAGTGTGTTGTTTGTGCCAGGCACCTTTGGTCTGTGGGGTTCTAAAATTCAGTTCCCCTTCACATCCAGAGCCTCAAAATGATCTAGTAGCAGAGTTTGAAATTTTTCAGCACACAGTAGGATCTATTTTTCCAATTCATCAGCCAAAAGGAACTGCTGTCTTAAAAATTCTCACAAAGGCAAAAAGTGGCCCTGGGTACCACAGATCGATACCTGAGACATCTATTGGTGTCATTATAATTGCTATTATATATGTCATTTGTTTTCAGTTCCCTTTTCTTTTCCTATCCTTTGCTGTTTCCCTCTACCTATGTTCTTCTAGACTTGCACAAGTTCTGTTTGGCTCTGGTTGGCAGCAAACACACAGAGCTAGTTTGCCAGCCCTAATTAATGACAACATCAGGATATATATGGCTATAGATAGCTTACCACTAACTATGTGCCAGGCACTTTGCTAAATATTTTACAAGTAGGATCTAATTTAATTCTCATAGCAACCTTGTGACATTTTATCTCTATTTCACAAATGCAGAAACAAGCCCTAAAAGGTGAAGTATCTTGCCCAAGGTCATACAGCTAACAGCCCTCATAGCATAGATGTGAAACCTAGGTATCTGGCTTATCCCAAGAATAATATTCTTGTACGTTAAGCAATAAAGCCTGTGCCCTAAAACCATACAGACCTGAATTCCAACCCTAATGCCACCACTTACCAGTCTTGTAATTTGAAGAATTATTCAACCTGAGTTTCCTGTAGTACGAAACAGAGTATCATCACTTCAATAAGTGCTTGGGAGTGTTAAAGAAGCTAACATATAAAAACCGTTTAGCACAGTTGTTGTGAGACATTGTAATGAATGGTCGAAATATTCAATCTTGCCCTTCCTTCTATTTGATTAGCCATTATAGAGGTGGCCTCGAAAAGACAATACTAAGGATATGCAAAAAGTGCAGATGATCATCAAGCACAACATTGGTCTGCTGGGTCCCAACAGCTTCTGGCCCTGCACTTCCTCCACAACTCTGGTGTAGGGAACCCAAAACACTAGCCAGAAAAATCTTGAAGCTGGAGGAGAAACGGGAGCTGCTAGGGTACTTCTCGCAATCTCCTTGCTTTACTCTGAAATCAGGAGTCATCTCTTCCCACCCCATCTGCCAGCTTCTCGGCTGCTCTGAAGCGCACACGCCCTGTTCACCTGGGCATTGGCTTCACCAAGGGCGTGGGTACCCTATCCCTCTCCCTGCGTGGTGCTGCAGCGATATCAGGGCCTGTCACCCTTCTCTGGGCCACAGGCCCGACCCTCTCCGCCCAGGGAAGGAGAGCAGATCCCAGCCAACCCCCTGCCCCAGGTGCCCGAGCGCCAGGCCCCGGCAGGGCGTCACGGCCCAGAGCTGAACCCCGAGCCTCGGCTCCTCCAGGAGGCGCCAGCGGTGCCTGAGTCCCGCCAGGCCGCGACCTAGAGCGGGAGCCCCCCGCGAGACTTGCCGATCCACAGAAGCCAATGGAGCACTTCCAGCACTTGGGCCCAGCGGGACCCGCCGCACGGAGCCTGCGGGCCCGGATTCTCCAGGCCAGGACTTTCCCTTTCCTCCAGGAGATAGGGTTGCGGGCTGCTGCCTCACCCGCCCAGGAACTGGGAGAAGCCTGCACTCACGTGCGACTCTTAGAGGTGGAAGTCGAGCGACGATGGAAAACAGGTCTGCAGCGTCCGGAGCGCTGCCAGGGCCGCCAGGATTCACCAGAACCTAGATCTGGACAAGGAGGTCAAGAGGGTGGGGGCGGGGCGGGGGCGGGTCCAGTGCGCGCCCCGCCCCACACAGCCAGCGCAAGGCTCCGCCCATCCGCAGGGAGCTGACTCCGCCGGGCCGCCGGTTCGCTCCCTACCGATAGGCTGGCGCTTCAAGGCTACTCTGGGGGCTAGTCGCTTACTGAAAAGGCAAAGAGCTGACTTTAGGTAAGTGGTTTGGTGCACCAAAATAAATTTCTTAAGGATGAAATAATTAAAATATTTAAGAAAATTTATAACATATCTGAACTGAGAAGACTGGGCGAAATGGCTCACACCTGTAATCTGAACAGTTTGGAAGGCAGAGGTGGGAAGACAGCACGTGCCCAGGAGTTGGAGGTCAGCCCCAGCCTGGGGCAAAAAAATGAGACCCACTCCGTTGCTACAAAAAGTAAAAAAATAGCTGGGCATGGTGGCACGGGCCTGTGGCCCTAGCTCCATGTGAGGCTGAGGCAGGAGGGTCACCAGCTCAGGAGGTTAAGACTGCAGTGTGTCATGTTCGTGCCTCTGCACGGCAGCCCAGGTGACAGACCGTGTCTCAAAAATAAAAGTGACTAAGACAAACTCTCAACATGAAAATAGCAAATTACATCTTAGCTCTTAACCATGCTTATATGCTTATTTGGGGGTATTTTAAATGCTCACACTACCAAGGACATTTAATATCCTTCATTTCCTTTAATCCTCACGATTCTGTGATGTATTTGGTGCCATTATCCCCATTTTACAAATGAAAACTGCAATTGACTAACATGAGATTTGGAAGCTAAATAATTGGCCTACTGTTCTGAAGTCATAGATTGTAAGTAAAAAGTGCAGGCTTGACTGCTTGCTACGCCATGCTGCCTGCAACTAAACAGACCTCAGTGGATACACTGATACATGATTGCTTGATAATTTAGAACTTCTTCCCAAGAACACAGGAAAAAAATCAATAAAACACATTGGGAAATATATTGGTCACAAACTTGACAGTTAGTATCTTAAGTTCATTTAAATTGATAAGGAAAGAAAACACCCAATAGAAAAATGGGTGAAGGGTGGTTTGTTTGTTTTAATTACAGAAGAAATGGAAAGGGTATCCAATGAAGAAACATAGACATTCCTAAGTAAAAACTTTATTTTTAATCCAAAATATGCAAACTAAACATTTTCATTTTATTTAGGAAATGGGGTCTCACTATGTTGCCCAGGCTGGTGTTGAACTCCTGGGTTCAAGTGATCTACCAGCCTTGGCCTCCCAGAGTGCTGGGATTACAGGAGTGATCACCATGCCTGGCTTGCAAATTAAATGTTTTAAAAATCACCTCAGTGCCAGTGAGGATTCATTCATTTATTCAACAAACACATCCTGATTGCCTACTATGTGCATTGTTCTAGACTTGCGAGCAAGATGGACAGGAACTTCTACCCTAGAGGAGGGTCGAATAATACGTTAGTTGTTAAAGACAAAATGAGATTTCAGACAGCCAGAAGTGCCATGAGGAAAGTTAAGGCAGGGTGATGTGATAGAGGGACTTGAAGATAGTGTGAGCTTATTTAGACGGGGGCTCAGAAAAGAGATTTCTAAGATGGTATTTGACCTGAGATTTGAATAATAAGAAGGAGACAGTGATGTAAATATCTAGGGGCACAGGAATGATAGCAGGGGCAAAGACAAAAACAAAGTGCAAGTGCAGAAACAAGACCTTTACTGGGGAGGTACTAGAAGTGGTTTTTTTTTTTTTTACTAAAGGTTGCTGGCTCTATTTTTGATTCTGCTTTCATATGTAAATGAAGGTCCTCAGGCACCACTAATTGAATTGCAAGTTTCAAATTTTCCAGAATATATAGTATCCACACCTAACTTTCAAAACTCTTCTTTCCACTAAAATAGGGAACGAGTAGAGGCAAGGGGATGGTTTTGTACTTTTAGTATCCAAACAGAAATCTATCGTTTAAACACACAATGCCAAAGCTACTCAATGTATTTATTCTTTCTCCTTAGCTAAAGTCTAAATTCCATTCTAATGTAACATGTGTTGAATGTATGTTGGATACCAAGGCTAACAAGAAATAAAACAACACCTGGTGGAGAGTCAAATGCATGTTAAAATGAATGAGATATTCACAAAACATTTTTTCTCTGATGTGTTCTGCTTCACGAGGTATTCCTTCTTGTCTCTTTTGTATTTTGATCCTCATATTCCTAGGGCTTAGTTCTTGGACCTTTACTTCTTTCTATCTTCACACCTTCACTCACATTTTTAATTACCTCATCCAGTCTTAATAGGTTTTTTTTTTTTTTTTTTTTTTTTGAGACAGGCTCTTGCTCTGTCCTCCCGGCTGGGGTGCAGTGGTAGAACATGATTCACCACAACTTCAACCTCTCAGGCTCAAGCGATCCTCCTACCTCAGCCTCCCAAAATACCTAGGACCTACAGGCATGAGCCACCATGCCTGGCTAATTTCTGCCTTTTTGTACAGACAGGGCTTCACCATGTTGCCCAGGCTGGTGTCGAACTCCTGAGGTCAAGCAATCCACCAGCCTCAGCCTCCCAAAATACTGGGATTATAGCGATGAGCCACCATGCCCAGCCTTAGTCTCACAGCTTTGAATTCCATCTATATTTTCTCTCTCTCTCTCTCTCTCTTTTTTTGTTCTGTTTAAGACAGCGTCTTACTCTGTTGCCTGGACTGGAGTGCAGTGACATGATCACTGCTCCCTGCAATCTCAAACACCTGGGCTCAAGTGATCCTCCCAGCTCATCTTCCTGAGTAGATGGGACTATAGCATGCACCACCACATGGAGCAAATTAAAAAAATAAAACAAAAAACATTTTTTGTAGAGACAGAGCCTATGCTGCCCAGGCTGGTCTCAAAACTCTTCTCTGGCTTTGGCCTCCCAAATTGTTGGGATGACAAGTGTGAGCCACCATGCCCAGCCTATATTCTTAAGGTTATCAAACTTCCACACCTTTCCTCTGAAACTTGACACTCCAACTGCATATGCTTTACTTGGTGTTGTATTAGTTATCGGTTGCTCTATAATAAATTACATCAAATTTAGTGGCTTAAAACAGGAACAATCATTTATTTTCTCTCACAGCTTCTGTGGTTTAGGAATTTAGAATTGGCTTAGCTGCGTGGTTCTGGCTCATCATCTCCCTTGATTTTGCAGTCAGATATTAGCCAAGCCTGCAGTAATCTGATGGCTTGACAGGGGCTGAAGGAATTCTTCAGCCCAAAAGTTCAATAGTGCCATGGTTGAGAAACTCTGCTCTAAATCAACAGGACTATACATTTAAAAAATACTAATGTCATGAAAGACAAAGCCTGAGGATTTAAAGATTTAAAGAAAGTAATGAAACATAACAAATGCAACACATTATCAAGATTTGATCTTGAATTTAGAAAAAAAAATCATTAGTATAAAGGACAGCACTTTGGGAGGCTGAGGCAGGCAGATCACCTGAGGTCAGGAGTTTGAGACCAGCCTGACCAACGTGGAGCAGCGGCAAAGAATACAAAATTATTATTTTTTTGTATTCTGTATCTTCTCTACTAAGAATACAAAAATTAGCCAGACATGGCGGTGCATGCCTGTAATCCGAGCTACTTGGGAGGCTGAGGCAGGAAAATCACTTGAACCTGGGAGGTGGAGGTTTCCGTGAGCCGAGATCGCGCCATTGCACTACACTCTGGGCAACAAGAGTGAAACTCCATTTCAAAAATCAAAAACAAAAACAAACAAACATAAAGCCACAAAAGGACAGCATTGGGAAGTAAACAAAATTTGTATATTAAATAATACTATTCTGTCACTTTCGGTTTCTGAATTTGATAATTATACTGAGACTAAATAAGAGAATGTCCTTGCTTTAAGAATGAAGAGTCATGGTATCTGTAATTACTCTCAAAAGGCCTAACAACAGAAAATACCAGGAATATAATATGTGCATTACAGGTAACATATGTAAAGAAAGATAATGCAAATATGAGAAAAAGTTAGCAATGGCTGAATCTAGCTGAAGAATATATGGGAGTTCCTGCAACTTTTCTTAGGATTTAATTTTTTTTAAAGCTAAAAACTTAATTACAAATTAACTCTAGCAGAGATATCAGACACTTAATTTCAGTATTATCATGGCATCCAGTGGTATAAACAAATTGTTTAGCAATACTGAGGCAGCTACGAGTAGAAATGTGTAAAATAAAAGTGATTCTCTCTTTCGAAAAAAAGGCTAGGTTTTAGAAGTTGGGAAAGAGATATACATATTTATAAAAATAGACTTTAAAGACATAATCCTAAAGAAATACAGCTGATTTAACGGGAACTAGTGGAGGCAGCAATCATATAGTAGAAGGAGCACTGGACTCAGAGTAGAAAGACATGGATTCCCGTCTTCTAATATATCCGTGGTTAGGTTAATACATCTCTTTGAGCTACGGTTTTTCCTTTTTTTTTTTTTTTTTAAGATGGGGTTTCACCATGATAGCCACGCTGGTCATGAACTCCTGACCTCAGGTGATCCACCCACCTCGGCCTCCCAAAGTGCTAGGATTACAGGCGTGAGCCACCGCGCCCGGCCGAGCTACGGTTATTTCATTTGTAAAACTGGGATATCAGTTACTTCACAAGGTCTTTGGGAAGATCAATACAACCGTGTATTAATTCCCTATACAGTATTAAAATTATCATAGAAATGCAACCTAATTTTTTTAAAACCATGACTCCCCTCATTACTCGTACAATTTTTTTGTGAAACCCATATAGTGGGTACTCCATTTGCAGTCTGTGTTTCCACCATCAGACCTTAAGTAGGATTCAGAACCTCTTCATTTTCCCATGAAAGAATTTCACTCTAGTGAGAAATTTTATTTGACATGAATTAAATAAAATATTTTGCTCGAGTAAGTAAAACATCTTATTGAATTTTAGGGAAGACCAGGTTTTGTTTGTTTTTTTCCTCCATACATGCCCTAGCATACAGGGGCATCAATATCCTATCCAGAGGCCTCCTCCCACCAGTTCTTCTTCCCAAAACCAGCTTGCGCTTTGCATTCTTTGTTCCTCTGCTCTGGCCTATCTCTTGAATTTACCCCCTTGAGTCGCTCAGTCTCTTCCTTTCCGTTCCTCATATTGGGCAACTTAATTCTTCCAATTATTTATTTCCAAAAAAGACCCATTAGTGCCAAGATTCACTCTACTTTTGAAGGCAGCAGATAATTAAAATGACAATTTTTTTTCTTGCATACTTATATTCTCGGGTCTATTTCCGAGCTTTCAATTCTGTTCTGGTGACTTATCCGTGTACCCAAACCCTGAAAGACTCCTGGAGAGAGAGAGCAGAAACAAGTCACAGAACCTGGAGACAGCGCTCTCACGGCCTCAGTCCGCTGGGCGCAGGCGCGGAAGGCCCGCTAAGTCCCACCCAGTTGGGGTGTTTCCTGCCCCCTAAGCCTGTGGACCGGAAGCCATGGGGGCGGTGGAGGTGCTGCGCTGGAGGTAGGCGGACGCGGTTCTCTCCGGGAGGACTGAGGCTTCTTTAGACCCGCCCGCCTCCGTAGCTGCCTGAAGTAGTGCAGGGTCAGCCTGCGAGTTGTAGAACATGGCGCTGGTCGCTCGACTGTGGCGTTTTCTGCCTTTACGACGTGGAGCCGTCCCGGGGTCTCGGGTCGCTGCGAGGATTTCGGGCAGCCGCAGGCATTGCGGCCCCTGTCGGTTCAGCGGCTTTGAGGTACCCCCTCGGTCCTGGCTCCCGCTCCCCACCCCCTACCCAGTGGGTTCCGGCTCCCCCTTAACTTCTTCAGGCGTGGCGGCCCCGCGCTGCCTACGGGAATGTCAACTGAGGAAGGAACTCGGGGCCACTGTGCCTGGAGCGCTCAGACAGGTCCCTTCCCTTTTGCAGACTTCCGCTATCCTAAACTGGGGCTGTCAGGGAAGGAGTGGGGTTTGCCTCCACGCGCCCCAGAAGCTGCCTCCTACCTGTCCTTCCTGTGCGAAACAGAACGGGACGGGAAAGAACCCTGACCGCTGTGAAATTATTCTCTGTAGGCGATGACAGATTCGGCCACAGCGCTTGAGGCTGCCCCTCTTTCAGACTTTGAAAAGTGTGAGATGTGATTTATAAAATTCTACGACTCAGAAGCAGAGATTTCATACTACTTAGTTTTTTGTTAAAAAATAATTATTTCTGAGTTGCCTGTTTTATCTGCATAAAGTCAATGAAGGATGTCCACATGTTGTAGTCTCAGTTCTGATATTTCTATTAGAATGCTCGTGGGCCTCTGTTTATTCTTGTCAGGGAATTGGGGAATGGCATTAGTGCATATGATATATTTCGGGTGAACTAGGTGTTTCATTATTTTAAGCTCTAAAATGCATTTTTAACTGCTCAGTTAAAATTGTTCAAAATTATTATGGGACTGATGGTGGGGAGAGGTGGTTAAAAGTTAGGCATATTTCCTTTCCTTGGAAGTTTATAACCAAATGAGGAGATGTTAGATAATATAGGGAGAGAGATGGGAGGAGTTCTAAGTATGAAATTATTTAGCCTTAAGTTTTCAAATTAGAACAACGATGGGTTTGAAGTCCCATTGTAGGCCTGGCTCCTTGGCTCACGCCTGTAATCCCAGCATTTTGGGAAGCCCAGGCGAAGGATTGCTTGAGTCCAGGAGTTTGAAACTAGCCCGGGCAATACGAAATCCTGTCTCTACAAAAAAAATTTTAAAGTTAGCCATGTACTTTTTTTATATGTAGTAATTACTATATTTGATAATCTTGTCTGTAAGATTCATTTTATTATGTGTTGGCTTCTCATCCTTTACTTCATACAATTTGCAATATCCACGCATTCACAAATAAATTGTAGCTCTGCCTTTTCCAGCAGGAGTGTGATTTTTAGATGAGCTACCACTCCAGGCGGTATCTTTTTCTTAATAAGATATGTTCTGAGACAGTTTTACTAAAGAATTTGATAAAGTAAAATTTTTAAGCTTACAGTATTATGATCGATTGCTTTCGGGTGGAAGAAAATTAATGTAATTTTTGCTTGGGGTAGCGGTGCCTTCAAATTTTCAGTTTGTTAACTCTGACCATAATTGTTTCCATAGGTAACGAGAAACCCAGGAACTTTCAAAAGAGGCCTTTTACTCTCAGCTTTGTCTTATCTGGGTTTTGAAACTTACCAGGTTATCTCTCAGGCTGCTGTGGTTCACGCCACAGCCAAAGGTAAGCAAAAATTAAACATATGGAACACTTAGAGTTATTTTTTGTTTGTTATTTTGTTAATAGCTTGGGTATTTTTATATAGATAATGAAACTAATATTGTTATGGTCTAGATTATTTTCTGCCTTTCTCTGCTTCTTAGTCTGATATCTCATATATATATTTTTTCTAGAAATTAGAGCTGCCTCAGTGGTGCTTTATTAACATTTTATATTTTTGTAGAACCCTTAAGCTAAGAATTACGAATATTCTTTTAAATTTGTAAACGGTTGAGGTTGAAGAGTTGTAGGGCGTAAAAAAAAAGAACATGCTGCAGAGACCTTGTATGGCTCACAAAGCCTAAACTGTTTTACTCTCTAGATCTTTACAGAAAAAGTTTGCTTTATAATGATGAAATGAAACCAATGTCAGGGTGTTATATTCTTCTTGATATGGTTAACAAAAGGCCATAGTACTTTAAGGTAGATATGTTTTATTTACAAACAGAATGCTGCTGGGTAAGTAAGGTTGAAAGTGAAAAAAAAATCAAATTTCTTATTGGCATAATATAGATAAGTAAACATATATTAAGACTTGGCTGGGCGTGGTAGTTCATGCCTGTAAATGCAATGCTTTGGGAGGCTGACGTGGGAGGATCACTTGGGCCCAGGAGTTCAAGACCAGCCTAGGCAACAAAGTGAGACCCCATCTCTATAAAAAAAATAAAAAAATTAGCAGGGTGTGGTGGTGCACGCTTGTCCGAGCTACACAGGAGGCTGAGATCACTTAAGTCCAGAAAGTTAAGGCTGCAGTAAGCCGTGATCACACCGCTGCATTCCAGCCTGAGCAACAGAGCAAGACCCTGTCTCAAAAAAAAATAATAATAAATAATAATAATAATAATGATAAAATTTAAAAAAAGACTTGCCAGTTAAAAAAAAAATTAGTTAAACCAATTGTGAGCCAAAATTTCAGTATATTAGAGCAACATTACTTGAAGGAATTAATGGGTTAGGCTTTTTTGTTTTTTACAGTTCTCACTTTTTAATTATAAAGGAGAAGGTGACTGGGGAAAAAGTAAAGATTTGATTTTGATTGGATGGTTTTATTAAACTTCTGGTAGAAGAATTAGAGAATGTGATCTAAAGGTTGCTGGTTATCTGTTGATTTCATTTATCTATGATTATCTTTTCCTTAAAAAAGCAGATAATTGAGAAGCCCTGCACTTTTCTCTTCTTTTTTTTTTAATGTATTACTTTTATGAAGAAGGACAAAGCATAGAACTGGGTTTTGTTATTGATTGAATGACGTATTTCAGCAAATACTTAAAATAATTCATCTTTTTAAAGCAACCTAGACTTTAATTCTCACAGCAACCTTATAAAATAGGGCAAGTCTTACTATCTTATCACATTATAATAATTTTTGAAAATAAGCTCACAGAGTTAAACTTCTTGAAAATCAAAATGTTAGAGTGGAGATTAGAACTTTTTTTTTTTTGAGTAACGGTCTCACTCTGATGCTTAGACCACACTGCAGTGGCGTAATCACAACTCACTGCAGCCTTGACCTCCCTGGGCCCACGTGATTCTCCCACCTCAGCCTTGTGAGTAGCTGGGACTACAGATGCACACTACCACGCCTGCCTAATTTTTGTATTTTTTGTAGAAACATGTTGCCTGGGCTGGTCTCAAACTCCTGGGCTCAAGCCGTCCACCTGCCTCAACCTTCCAAAGTGCTGAGATTATAGGCATGAGCCATGACACCCAGGTCTTTATCTCTGTTTCTCTTTGAATCTATCACATTTAGTTTCAGTGTGTTTTGGCACCATTATAGAAATGATTGCAGAGATGTAGTGCTTTCTGAAGTAATAAAATACAGAACTTTGAATGGCGAAACCAGAATTACTTTTGGCTTTATCATAGTCCATTTTTTTCTTTTTTGTTTTTTTTTTCCCAACTTTTATTTCAAATTCAGAGGGTACATGTGCAGTTTTGTTACATGGGTAAATTATGTGTTGCTGGCATTTGGTGTACAAATGATTTTGTCACTTGGGTAGTGAGCATTGTACCCAATAGGTAGTTTTTTGACAGTTCCCCTCCTCCAGCCCTCCCCATTCTAGTAGGCCCCAGTGTCTATTGTTCTCATATTTGTGTCCATGTGTACTCGATGTTTAGCTCCACGTTACAAATGAGAACATGCAGTATTTGGTTTTCTGTTCCCATATTAATTTTTTGGGATAATGGCCTGCAGCTGCATCCATCTTGCAGCAATGGATTTGATTTGGGGGGTTTTTTAAATGGCTTTGTAGTATTCCATGATGTGTATATAACGCATTTTCTTTATCTAGTTCACCACTGATGGGCATCTCAGTTGATTCCATGTGTTTGCTAATGTGAACAATGCAGTGATGAACTTAAGGATGTGTGTGTCCTTTTGGTAGAACGATTTATTTTTCTTTGGGTGTATTCTCAGTAGTGGATTGATGGATCAAATGGTAGTTCTGTTTTAACTTTTTGACAAATCTCCAAACTGCTTTCCACAGTGGCTGAACTAATTTATATTCCCACCAGCAGTGTGTAAGTATTCCCTTTTCTCCACAATCTCATCAGTGTCTGTTTTTTGTTTTTGTTTTTCTTTTGACATTTTAAGAATAGCCATTCCAACTGGTATAAGATGGCATCTCATTGTGGTTTTGATTTGCATTTCTGTGATAACTGGTGATGTGGAACATTTTTTCATGTTTGTTGGCTACTGCTTATATGTCTTTTTTTTGAGACGTGTTCATGGCTTTTGCCCATTTTTTAATGGGATTGTTTTTTGCTTGTTCAATTGTTTAAGTTCCCACAGATTCTGGATATTAGACCTTTATCAGATGCATAGTTTACAAATGTTTTCTTTCATTCAGTAGGTTGTCTGTTTAAGCAACCTTTTGGTAGTTTCTTTTGCTGTACAGAAGCTCTTCAATTACGTCCCACTTACCTATTTTTGCTTTTGTTATAATTGCATTTGGAGACTTTGCCATGAAATCTTTACCAAGGCCTATGTCCAGAATGGTGTTTCCTAGGTTTTTTTCTAGTTTTGTTTTTTTTTATAGTTGTCTTTAATTTATTTATTTATAAAACTTTAATTTATTTATAGTTGTTTTTAATTATTTATATTTAAGTCTTTAATCCATTTTGAGTTGATTTTTATATATGGTGAAAGAAAGCAGTCTGGTTTCCATCTGCTGCATATGGCTAAGCAGTTAGCACCATTTATTGAATAGGGAGTCCTTTCTCCATTGCTTGTTGTGGTCAGCTTTATTGAAGATCAGATAGTTGTAGATGTGCAGCTTTATTTCTGAGTTCTCTAACCTGTTCCATTGGTCTATGTATCGATTTTTGTGTCAGTATCATGCTGTTTTGGTTACTGTAGCCTTGTAGTATAGTTTGAAGTCAAGTAGTGTGATGCCTACAGCTTTGTTCTTTATGCTTAGGATTGCCTTGGCTATTTGGGCTCGTTTTTGGTTCCATATAAATTTTAGAATGGTTTTTTGTAATTCTGTAAAAGATGATGTTGGTAGTTTGACAGGAATAACAAATAGGAATCTGTAAATTGCTTCGGGCAGTAAGACAATTTTATCAATATTTATTCTTCCTGTCTATGTTTTTCCATTTGTGTCATCTCTGATATCTTTTTCATTGTGGTGAAAGATCTAACTGTATTCCTAAGTATTTTATTCTTTTTGTGGCTGTTATGAATGAGGTTGCATTTTTGATTTGGCTCTCAGTTTGGGCATTATTGGTATACAGAAATGTACTGATTTTTGTACATTGATTTTGTATCCTGAAAGTTTACTGAAGCTGTTTCAGTTCTAAGAGCTTTTGAGCAAAGACTATGGAGTTTTCTAGGTAAAGAATCATCATCTGTGAAGAAAGATAGTTTGCGTTCCTTTCTATTTGGATGCCTTTAATTTCTTTCTCTTGCCTGATTGTTTTGGCTGGGATTTTCAGTATTTTATTTAAAAGGAGTGGTAAGAGTGGGCATCCTTGTCTTGTTCCATTTTGCAAGGATGCTTCCAGCTTTTGCACATTCAATATGATGTTGGCTGTGGGTTTATCAGAGATGGCTCTTATTATTTTGAGGTGTATTCCTTTGGTGCTTAGTTTTGTTGAGGTTTTTTTTTTAGAATAAAAAGAATGAAAGAGAGAAAGGAAGAGGAAGAGATTTTAGAAAAAGAGAGAAAAGGAGAAAGAAAGAAACAGCAAAAGAAAGAAAAAATGAAAGAGAAAGAAAGAGGAAGAGATTTTAGAAAAA
>CAUYQU010065636.1:0-57850 GCA_963574635.1 Cheracebus regulus | reverse complement strand
TTTTCTAAAATCTCTTCCTCTTTCTTTCTCTTTCATTCTTTTTTTCTTTCTTTTGCTGTTTCTTTCTTTCTCCTTTTCTCTCTTTTTCTAAAATCTCTTCCTCTTTCTTTCTCTCTTTCATTCTTTTTATTAAAAAAAATGCGGCTTACTATGAGTTTATTGTATGATAGTTATACCTAGATAAATCTTATTTTGAAAAAAATAGGATGAACAAATTTTCATGAGATTCTCTTTCCTTATTTGTGTAAAACAAGAGATTTTCTTTTAGATATCACATCTATTCCAATAATGCATAAATTATAGGTGACATTATAATCATACATGATATTTATGCATAAGTTCACATCTTAAGCTACATTTTTAGTCTTAAGCCTTCCACATTAGCATCACCATATATATGTGAAAGGTTTAAAACTTATATATACACACATACATATGTATGAATATATATGTATATATATTTATATTTACATTAGTGTGTACAAATCTGTGTGTGTGTGTGTGTGTGTGTACACATGAATATATATACATATATATTTTTTGAAACAGGGTCTCATGCTCTTGCCCAGGTTGGAGTGCAGTGGCTTGATCTCAGCTCACTGCAACCTCCACCTCTTGGGTTCAAGCAATTCTGGTGCCTCAGCCTCTTGAGTAGCTGGGACTACAGGCATATACCACCACACCTGGCTAATTTTTTATGTTTTGTAGAGATAGGGTTTCACATGTTGCCCAGGCTGGTCTTGAACCCCTGGACTCAAGTGATCTGCCCTCCTTGGCCTCCCTAAGTGCTCGGACTATAGGTGAGGGCCACTGGGTCCAGCCACCATATATTTTAAATTTAACACATTAACCTTCACTTTTGTAATTGCAGGTTTAGGTATCAGCATGCATTAATCAGCTACATTTGATAACCACTAAGGTTTTTTCACTACTCTCAGTCTATTTTATCCACACTGGTGCAAAATATCTCAAATTTTCTCTGGGGATTGTACAACAGACCTTAGCTACCTGGTCACTCAGACTCATGTCATCTTTTTCATCCATACCATTTTGATCAGTACCTAAACCAGGTACAGTTTCCTTTTCCTCCTGTTCTTTCTCTTCTATGTTCAAAATAAAGCCTTCTACATTACTAAATAGAATGATTTTGATTATTCTATTATTCTGCCAGCCTACCAACAACATCAACTTCACTAATTATATCCATCCAAATATTTGAAAGGAATCATAGGAGCAAACAAATTAGATATTCATAAAACAGTTTAGCATAAACAAAGAATACATAGCAGGAAGAGCAAATACAAGTCTAGAATAGCATTAGGGAGGTCTTCAGAGTACTTTCTCAGCCCGACAAAATACAAAGAGGTCTTTTATAAACCTCTGCTTATGTAACTGAAGTCAGACTGTTTCATCAGTGTCAATAACAGAAACTATGATAACATACACAGAATTCTGTACATTTCTGAAAAACAAAGTGAAATTTGCTACAGATAACCCCTTATGTATCAGACACACAAAAGCATAAATCATTAACTAGTAAATTCCACACCACTTTGGTCAAGTTTTAACATTGTGTCTCCAAGTATTTCTAGAAAAAACACAGAGCTGCACTAGGTTAACTGAGATTAATCTTACACTTACACAATTTTCTTGTAATCATGGCTTCAGTTGTATTCCATAGGTTTTGAAATTTTGCATGTTTTCTACTATGTTCCTTGAAATATTCATAAGATATATTCTGATTACTTACTTGAAATATAGGTTATTATTTCTTTGACATAGTTTATTTTGACATTTTTAATTGTCAAATATATTAGAATGTTCTAGTTAATTTTTTTATTTTTAATTTCTAAATTAATTTTACCTCAGTCATATAAAATACCCTAAAAATTTCAATAATTTATCAAGACATGTGGTTGTTCTACAGATTACAACATGTTTCAATTATTATCATTACCAATATTTAAATAATAGTATTTCCTCTTCCTATAAATTGCAAGACATATATAATTCTTCAACTTCATTTCAAAAAATGGTGCCAGAACAATTAGATATCTATATGCAAATAATTAACTTAAATCCATACATCACGCAATGTGTAACACTTAAATTTTAGTGAATAATTGACCTAAATCACTTAGAATTACATGTTTTTTATATATGAAAACATAAGAGAAAATTTTATAACCTTGGATTATGCAAATTTTTTAGATACAACACCAAAAGTAAAATTCATATACAAATTGATAAATTGCCTACATCAAGATTAAAAACTCCTATTTTTCAAAACATACTAAGATGATAAAAAGATGAACTGCCGACACAGAGAATATATTTGCAAATCATACGTCTGATTTTCAAAAGTTTTTTCTAAAATATATAAAAACTCAAAAATCAGTAATAAAAACAAAATTCAATGAATTCATGCATTTATTACCCATTTGAAATAATACTGGACTTAGTCCCCAAATTCTGCCTAATCCTAGTTCAGTTCCACTTTGATCTAATTTAAATAAAGACTCAAATTACTTGAACCTGCGAGATGGAGGTTGCAGTGAGCTGAGATCACACCATTGCACTCCAGTCTGGGCCACAAGTACAAAACTCCGTTTCAAAAAATAATAATAAATACATAAATAAAAATACTCCATCTTTTGTGTGTGTTCTAGTGTTTTTCTTTTTTTGCACGATTTTTAATTTAAATTATTCAACACATAATTTGTATATATTAAAGGATGTATAATGTGATGATTTCATACACATACACATTGTGTACTATTATTACCATCAAGTTAATTAACATATCCATTATCACCCATGGTTATCATTTGTGTATGTGTGTGTGCAGATGGGTGAAAAAAAGTCTACTTCAAATTTCAAGTAAATAACACACGTTATTAACCAGAGTCACCATACAACATATTAGAGCCCCAGAGCTTATCAATCTTATAACTCAGTTTGTAACCTGTATCAACATCTCCCTGTTTTCACTATCCACACTGCTGTCCCTACCCTCTGCTTTTATGAATTTGGCTTTTTTAGAATCCACATGTGAGAAATACAGTATGAGTCTACCTCTGTCTGGATTATTTTACTTAACATACTGTCCTCCGAATTGATTCATGCTGTCTCAAATGACAAAACCTTCCTCTTTTTTTTTTTTTTTGAGACAATCTTGCTCTTGTTGCTCAGGTTGGACTGCAGTGGCATGATTTCAGCTCACTGCAACTTCTGCCTCCTGAGTTCAAACGATTCTCCTGCCTCAGCCTCCTGAGTAGCTGGGACTACAGGCGCCCACCCATGCCCAATTAATTTTCGTATTTTTAGGAGGGATGAATTTTTGCAATGTTGGCCAGTCTGATCTCAAACTCCTGACCACTCACCTTGGCCTCACAAAGTGCTGGGATTACAGGCGTGAGCCACCGCTCTCTGCTGAAACCTTTTTTTTTTTATAGTTGAATTCTATTCCAGTTTGTGTGTGTGTGTGTGTGTGTGTGTGTGTGTATGTGTGTGTGCCTGTGCTGCATTTCCTTTATGGATTTATCCATCAATAACTACGTTGTCTTCATATCTTAGCTATTGCCAATAATGATGCAACCAACATGACAATGTAAATAACTCTTCAAAATACTGATTTCATTTCATTTGAATATATACTTTGACATGGATTTACTGAATAGCTCAGGACAGATACCAGAGTGAAAAGTTAGAGCTGATAGTAACAGAGAATACAATATTTGAACTAAAGCAAGCATTGCCAGTGAAGAAAAAAAGTGAAACTAGCCAAAAATGTATCTGTAATCACGTACCTGTGCAGGAAAGGAGTTTGACACCCTGGCTGTGGTTCTAGTTTTCCCCTTTAAATGAAAACTATCTAGAGCTTTGAGAAAGCAATACAAATGCCATGTACTCTCATAATTGATATATTTTCCTTCCATTTTTTAGTAACATCTAAATCAATGGCATTCAATTTCTACATCTTACAGATTGAAAATATATTAATAACCCTCTTTATAGTTATTCAAATTATAAAGAAGAGAAAACAGACTTACCTGCTCTATTATACACATTATTGGCTATGCTGTGTTAGAATTTTTGTATTATTGTTAGGATATAAAGGACCAGTATTCTTTGATTCCATTTTCAACTCCACACCAGAAATAGGGAAGGATGCAAGCTATTTTACAGTTCTAGGTTTTCTTACATCCACTCCAGGTACACTTTCACTGAGCCTTCATCTCATTAATTCCCACACTTTTGTCATGTCTTAGATTAACATTGTCAGTTCTTGAAAGGAATTTTTCTCACAAGTTACAAATCCGTATCTATATCAGTTACTTGTGTTTTTCTCTTAATATCAAGTTCTCGCCCTTTAAAATCTTCACTGTTGTAGGTAACTATAGATTTATTCAATGTTTACTTATCATCCATTTCTTCTACTAGACTGTAGCTCTAAAAAGTTAAAGAAAAATCATAATATCTTTGGGATTTTTAGTTTTAAATCTCTTAAATGTATGTTTCATATTGTGAAAACTGTAATATATATTACTATAGTATATAACAGAGTTTGTATTATTCTAAGAAAACATCAGGTATGTTAACAGCTATATTAATATTCCTAATAAAAGCTTGACCTCAGACATCCTATACCTGCTTCAGTAACCTCTATCTCATATTCTCACTATTTACATTGACGTGACCATGTCTTACATTTTGTCATCATTTCAGATTTTACCATTTTTTATCTTAAAACCTGAAATATAAATCAGATTTCCAGCTGTACCTTTGAATCTTCTTTTAGTCTAATTAAAAAGTTTCTTCAAGTTCCTTCATGTATCCTTGTTCTCTGACTTATAATATCACCAATCCAAATGACTTCATACAATTTTCTATCCAAGATGATTTGTTTAGCCAATTCAAGAATATATCCTCTATTGTCACCAAATCTGTAGAGTGCTGAGAAATATTTATAGTGTGTATTCATATCATTAAATTGCATGATATTTACAATCAAAAGTAATTTCTTTCTTTTCAATCATTTAATTTCGTCTTGTTGAATCCTTTCTTTTCTCATGCAAACTACTTCTAAACATTGATATAGCTGTTATGTCTTTAACCTTATTTCTGGTATTCTCAGTAGGCCCTCATTTTCTACCTTTTTCAGAAACTTGAGAAAACAGCTCGTGAATTTATTCCCTTATAAATTGTATTTATTTATATAGATACAGAAATATACTCTGTTTTTACTCATGAAAATATAATAAATAATATATAACCTTATTAGAATATAGTAGAAGATACATGTAAAATAGACAATGATTTAATTATATGTACATTTGCTGTTTTTGTTTTGTTTTTTTTTGCCACTCCTAAACTATGTGCTTGTATGCTTTGTCAACATTTTAATACTTTTCCTTACTTACATGCTGCAGGGCTATGTACTAAAACTTATCACTTGTCTCCTCTTCTTTCCTATATACATTATCTTTTTCTTACTTTAAAACAAAAACAAATTAATTAAGCACTTTTCTTTGAATCTGAACACAATGTCATTCCACTCCCACTCTCTGTCCCTGCATTTTATAGCTCATGTCTTTTAAAATTTATTGGAATAATGTCTAAAGACATTTTAATATTTTTAGTTGAACCTTGAAGACAGTCTTCTTTAATATTTTTATCTTACTGATGAGATATAAAGATACTATAAGTGAAAAGATTTGTACAATGTCACATTACAACCCAGCTGAGAATTATACCTAGATTTTAAACATAAAATCCATCTTTCTTTTGTCACTCATGCTGTTATCTTTTGAAATTTATTTTTCACACTTATCCTACTCAGCCTGAACTTAAAACAATTTATTCCTACTTCTTTCTCTCCAAACAAAGTAAATTGTTTACTAAGTCCCATAGTTTCTACTAGCACAATGTCCATGCACGTTGTTTCTCCTTTCTGTTGTAATTCCCAACTCAATAGTCCCTAAACTTACTAAATTTCTCCTGTGTCATCTTTACTCACAAACTTTAAAAACAGCTTTTCAGTGATTCCTTAGTTACATATTTTTACTCACTCCCAAGACCAAGCTGTGCTGTGCACTATGGTGGATTCACATTTTAAAAACTGAGCTCTATTCCAAGTATTTTCCTAATTAGTATATTAACAAAAACTCAGTTTAAAATATATTACATCATTCGTGTCTGTTCGACACATAGCACATGTCAGACTGAACATGATAAACATTAAAGTTCTGTCATTGAGAAATAATTCAAGATAGAGATAGTTTTACATATAATAAAAATTATAGATTCTGTCACAGATTTAATTGTTGACATTGCATTTGAGTGGAGATTTCATAAACAAAAATCTTGTCTTCCCATCACCAACAGAATTTGGTGAGAATTCCTTAAGAGAACTCTATAACTTGATCCTACGCTCCATTTTCAGACTTATTTCAGCCTTGCCTTCTATTTTAAGGACATGTAAAAATGAGAACCAGGTAAGCAGTTTCCTCAAAGAAGAAGTCACTTTCATATTGCAATCACTACATACAAGAAAAACTGATTCAAATAAGCAGCATCACATTAATAATTTATTTTCAAATATCAGGGTTTGACCAAATGCCGAAGAAATGGGTAGACAATGCAATGTCACTTGAAACAATTTATTTCCTCAAATGGTGGAATGCCATTGGAGTTTTAAGTAATAGTCAGATAATGATCCAGAATAAGTGATCGAAAACCTGAAGCAAGGAGGATTAGGAAGCTGTGGTGATCAGGAGTTACAGAAGGGAATTATTTCCTTGCCTTCCCTGTGTCTGATCACAGGCAGAGGCAAAAACCTAGCTGCTCTTAAAATTTCATTCTTTACCTTCTCCAGCACGTTCCACTTTATGCAAAAAAAAGAAGTGGTTGTCGTAGATGAACCGAGTTAAAATGAGAGGGAAAAAAAGTAAAGGTTGAGTCTTCCTCATTCGACCTCTAGCTGTGAAACTGATTGATGTTTTTAAAGCTCTCAAGGAACAGCTGCAGTTGCTGTTTCAAAACAAAAGAAGAAAGGCCAGAAAATTATGTAGCAAAATCGTTTTCCCACAATAAACAGGGAGAGGATTATGTTAGGTAAGAATAATACAATAAATGCAGTTGATATGTGAAGGTAAGGGAACAGTTATGTCTAGGAGAGCCTGCACGGGTGTTTGGTAACCCTGTTTCACAAACTGCAAGAGCCAGCAGAATAAAAACCATTCCCTACTCCTGCTTCATTATGTAGCTAATAGATCTTCTTATCCCTGCAGACTGATTTCCAATCATTTACTATAATGAGAAATTGCAGCCTCATTATTCGAATGCTTAGGACACAGAGAGTAGCACCTACCTGACCTAGGGTTTTAGTTAAGAGGCCTGAAGGAAGTACAAAAAGTATGTATTGCAGGGAAACAATGAAGAAAATTCAATGTTTGAATTTATGAAACAGAGAAAAAATAAGGAAAAGAATGCTATTTTCTGAGAAACATGAAGTATAATAGTACACAAAAATACAAATGAATTTAGAAACATGGAAAATATTTCTGAGGTCAAACAAAACTGATTTTGATAGTTTTGAAATTTTGTATTATTTCAGATGCTTCAAGTTTTCACACTCAAATGAACAGTGTATCAGATGAGCATGTCCATGAATCAAAGGGAGCGACAGAGAGAAAGTCAGAGCCCTGAGGATCATGGTCAACTAAGGCCTACCCTATTTCTTTAGGGTATAATCCATTATGACTAACATAATAATGGTCATTGTAAAGGGAAATGCTATTACATATCTCCTGCTTTAGGGAATTGAAGTCAAGGAAAATGCACTCCTCCATGTATGTTACTGTTTTCAATAAACTCCTTAAAAATGAGACTTGAGTGATTAATGTTCTCTAATAATAATACATATATTTGGAATGATTATATGAAGCTATATATGTACAGTACTTAGAATGGTGTCTGGCATGTATTAGATAACACATGTTTTTAATATATAAAATAATTTTATATTTCTGTGGGAACTACTTTGAATACAAAAATTAATAAAAATATGATTCTTCTTATGAAAACTATAGTTTCAAAAAAGATTATATATAAATCTGTATATTACATATATAAACACATGCATCGTGTGTGTGTGTGTGTGTGTCCATGTAAAAATTCCATAATACAGCATAGAAAAAGCTACAAGAGAGCAAGAGAGATGCTAGCCAAATTCATTGAGGATTTGGAAACAAGTTGAGATTACATTTATCAAGAACACAAGACTTAGGGGATACTATTAGAGCTAGAATTTGAAGACAGGGTTGAATTTGAGGATCTACATTGAGAAACTGACTAATAAATGTGAAAAATGTGAAATACATAGAAATGTGCAAAAAAAAGTTGGAAAATTCAAGAATATATGAGAATGAACAATGTCAAATAACAGTGAAGAAAGAAGTTAGAACAAAACATTAGGGGGAAATTTTCTGAGGAGGAAATTAGTTCCAACTTATTCTGTAGCTATGCAGCACACTGAAAGTTATCAAGGCCGTGAAATTGCATAATAATTATGACAAGCTATTTTATACACGTATACAATAAGAAAAAGATGTGTTGGACATACATGAAATAAATGCATACAGACCTTCCAAAAGTTCATAATCTCAATCTTAAATGATGCTTTATTAAATTTTTTTCTTATGCACAAGAGTATTGACAGGTAAACTTAGCTCAGTGCTGTCATTTCAGTGCCAAGAAGAATATTTCTTAATATTCTTTGATAAAAATGTGTTAATTCAATTAGATGGAAGTGAAACTAAGAAAAGCCAGGGTAGAGGCTCTATGACTGTTCATTAAGAATTTCCTATGCTTTCTACTAGGCTGTTAACCGCGTGCGGAAAAGATTACAATTATTTTGTTCAACATTTCCTCCCAGTTCTTAACACAAGTTCTAATACACAATAGTTCCCAGAAAAAACATTTATTGAGCAAACACATTTTCACTGGTATGATTGTACTCTGCAAGTGGTTTTATAAAATCACAAATCTTGAGTTTTTTGTAGATATGTTTATGCAAACACACGTAAGGCAAGATCACCAGCATCATTTTAATGGCAAAACGTCTTCCACTTCATAGAAGCATCAGAATTTAATAAACTCCCTACTGCAGGATACTTTAATTTTAGCTGTCATAACTATGTGACTTATACATAGAGATTGAACAACTATAAATTAATACATTAGATAATATTGTATAACTAACATCAGATTTATAAAGTAGTGTATGCACATATTACATGTAGATGTAGATATGATTAGTTATCCTAAAAATGGTATAACAGTTTTCATGTATATCTAGAACTGTATGAGTGGGTCTGATTTTTTATATCCTCAATTCCCCAAGGTATACAGTCTTTTTCAGTCCTTGACAAACTAAAAAGTAGATAAATGTTATCTGGTTTTAATTTGTTTGATGATGAATGTTTAAAGACATTCTGCTTTATTTGTAATTTGTTCAATTGAATTTTTATGATGGTCACTCAATTTTACAGTTTTTGTTTTTTTAATTTTTGTAGCAAAACATTTATATTAAATTATTAACATTTTATATCTTATTTAACATAATTATTTATATTTTCTCAATTAACACTGTCTTTATTTTCTGCATATAATTTTTCAGTTTGGAGGTAAAATAATTCGTCATTCCTTTTACACTTTTTCATGTTTGTATGTTACTCTTATGCATGTTTTTGACATTTTAACTAGAGATTATTTTTGCTCTAAAATGGTTTTTTCCTTTAAGAAAATATTTTAGGGATAAGTTGATTGACATTGCATTTTTGGTAAAACTTCAAGTCAGGGGCTTGAAATGTTAACAAACTTGATTCATAAATAATTCAATAGTTGCATGTTTGATTTTTTAAACACATATATTCTTTAAATATGGCCATAAAAGAAAAATAAAATTATCAGCTTCTCATTTTCTAATACGTTCAGCGAAGCAGCTTTTAAATTTAAATAGCTGAGTTTATTTACTTGAATTTAGGTTTATGAAATAATAATGGAAGAATCTAAGTGCTAAAAGTAGAAGTGTTCAAGAGTCCTGAGGAATTTATCTTTCCCAATGCAGGTGTACCACACAGATTTCAGACATTAGTTTGCTCATCCAATTCTGACTGAACAAGTCTGATGAGAAAATATTGCATTAGAGTAAATCCCTCAAATTTGTGTATCTCTGGTTAATCAAGCTACAATTTTTCCTGCAAAGGTTAGGTTTCCCATGCCTCTCCTACTTGCACTAGTTATCCTTGTCTCTAGTCCTTTATCCTTCCTGTTAGCATATAAGGATTGTGCAAAAATATTCAATATGTGGCTATAAGACCTTTTCTTTAGTTTTGATGTTATTATTCATTCACTGAGATAGATCGGCTTTGAAATGGAAAGTCACAATATTTCTAATACTCTTACCAAATCTTTACTTTTTAGAAATTGTTGTTACAGATTTCATTGTGTTTTATCCACATTTCTGAGATCAATCAATATACCAAGAATGATTTTTTTGTGGAGGAGAGGTGGATAATTCATTAATGTATCTTATATACACTTGAATTTACATGAGGCTATTTATATTCTATCTATTCTACACTATTATTCCAAATTCTACTGGAGTTGTTATACCATGTATTGTATATGAAAGTGTTGCCTGTTTAAATTTGAAATGCTCTGATTTTTAATAGACAGATGTACCAAAGGATTTAAGAAAGTAGACTTATATGTTTTAGGATATATTATAGTGACTCCTTCAAAATGTGTTCCACTTAATAGCTCATAGGCTGGACTCTAAGGATTGATATGCAGACTTTTTCTCTACTCTTTCAAATTGTTCCAAATTATACTGAATAAGATAGATAGATACATAGATATATAGTTTATATTATACTATTTAATAGGTTTGCTATGGTTCATTGTTGTGGATTATAAAGGTGGGAGGGTTTTTCAGGGAAGGTATTTTTCTGACTATACATATTTCAGCAGATTTCCTGGAAAGTTCTCAGAATTGTCTTATAGAAAGACCTCTTTGAATACAATGTAGGGAATGAACTGGAGGAGAATAGGGCAGTGCAGGGATGCCCTTTAATCTTCCCAGGAGTTGGTGAATCAAGTTGAAGGGCAAATTCTACTTACACCTATAAGGCTCTGCATTAGAAAAGTCGGTATTTTAATTCCTTACTATCCAACTTGGGACACTGGCCAAAACTAATCACCCTGTTATAGGTTCCTTTCTCCATGCAGCTAGCTATTTGCTCTAGGAAAATAATGTACAATCTGTGCTTGGATAACCAAATAGAGCAAATAACACAGATGTTTTATGAGATTTGTAATTAAATATTATGTGAAATATTTTTTCTAGATAGATAGCTACTTGTATTAGAGTCAATGATTTGAGTCTCCACCATGTGTTTCAAATTCTATTTTATGCCCTTTCCAAGTAAAGATATGAAAAATACTATACTGAGATCAGTAATGATCCTGAATATAATTTTCTGGATAGTTTCAGTGATCCCTCTGAGGCACATTCTCTGCACCATTTTTGCCCAGACAGTAGGCTTGTTTCTCATTAGTTTGGAGAGAGAAGAATGTCTTTTATCATGCTGTGGAACTCTCATCTCAAAAAGACAAGCCAGGGAGTTGCACAGCTATAGGTTAACCCTGGATGTTCATTAAAAGTACCACGTTTTGTCAGTAGAGTGAATAGTGATCATACACTTCATAGAAGACTCTGGGGAGGAATCTGTGTTTAAGAGTAGGTTTCAGTTGTTCATTAATAGCATGCCTGTACAAAACAAATAACAAACTCTGAAGCAGGAAGCTGTTGCTTTTAACTCACCTAAACTCAAAGACTAAGGGTAAAAGTTTTGTTGTCTAATTTCCATATACAAAATTAAAGACCACATGAAATTTTCCAAAAAGATTTCCTAATTGAGGATAATTTGAATAAATATAACTTAGGGCCTTAGTAATTATTTTAAATGTGAATTTACAGAGTAGCTCACAGAATATATCAGAATATAATACACATGCATTTAATATATAAATTTTGAATAAATTCAACATGATGAGTAACATTTAGAGATATAAATGAGAAATAAATATCATTTTATTTTCCAAGTCTTTAAGTATTAATTTTATTTCTGACAGATTAACAGAATATTCCCCAAAAGAAAATATTTATGGCTTAGACAAAGGAAAATGTGATGAGAATGGAACACACCTATGCACTGGTCAGAATTTCATGCAACTCGTTGAATATTTCTCTCTCTTTCACTTTCCTAAAAATTATACCTTGGCCTTCATCAATTTCACATATGCAATTTAACTATGATATTGCTTGAGGATCTACAAAAAAGTGCCATTTTGAATACTTCTATGTATTTCCTTTATTTTTATTACTGTGATACTTTACTAGGGTATATGTGCAGAATGTGCAGGTTTGTTACAGAGGTATACACGTGCCATGGTGGTGAGCTGCAGCCATCACCCTGTTATCTACATCAAGTATTTCTCGTAATGCTAACCCTCTCCAAGTCCCCAACCTCTGACAGACCTGGGTGTGTGATGTTCCCCACCATATGTCCATGTGTTCTCATTGTTCAACGCCTGCTTATGAGTGAGAATATGTGGTGCTTGGTTTTCTGTTCTTGTGTCAGTTTACGGAGAATGATGGTTTCCAGCTTCATCCATGACCCTGAAAAAGACATGAACTCATTCTTTTTCATGGCTGCATAGTATTTCGTAGTATATATGTGCCACATTTTCTTTATCCAGTTTGTCATTGATGGGCCTTTGGGTTGGTCCCAAGTCTTTGCTATTGGGAACAGTGCCATAATAAACATACGCGTGCATGTGTCATTATAATAGAATGTTGTATTATCCTTTGGTTATATACCCAGTAATGGGATTGCTGGGGCAAATGGTATTTCTAGTTTTAGATCCTTGAGGAATTGCTGCACTGTCTTCCACAATGGTTGAGCTAAATTGTACTCCCACCAACAATGTAAAAGCATTCCTATTTCTCCACATTCTATCCAGCATCTGTTGTCTCCTGACTTTTTGATGATCGCCATTCTAACTGGTGTGAGATGGTATCTCATTGTGGTTTTGATTTGCATTTCTCTAATGACCAGTGATGATGAGCTTTTTTCATATGCTTGTTGGCAACATAAATGTCTTCTTTTGAGAAGTGTCTGTTCATATACTTTGCCCACTCTTTGATGGGGTTTTTTTTTTTTCTTGTAAATTTGTTTATGTTCTTTGTAGATTCTGGATATTAGCCCTTTGTCAGATGGGAAGATTGCAAAATTTTTCTCCCATTCTGTAGATGCCTGTTAACACTGATGATAGTTTCTTTTGTTGTGCAGAACTCTTAAGTTTAAATAGATCCTGTTTGTCTATTTTGGTTTTGTTGCCATTGCTTTTGGTGTTTTAGTCATGAAATCTTTGCCCATGCCTATGTCCTGAATGGTATTGCCTGAGTTTTCTTCTAGGGTTTTTATGGTTTTAGGTCTTATGTTTGAGCATTTAATCCATCTTGAGTTAATTTTTGTATAAGGTTTAAGGAAGGGATCCACTTTCAGTTTTCTGCATACGGATAGCCAGTTTTCCCAACACCATTTATTAAATAGGGAATCCTTTCCCCATTGTGTGTTTTTGTCAGGTTTGTCAAAGATTAGATGATGTGGCTTTATTTCTGAGGCCTCTGTTCTGTTCCATTGGTCTATATATCTTTTTATGTACCAGTATGATGCTGTTTTGATTACTGAAGCCTTGCAGTATAGTTTGAAGTCAGGTAGCATGATGCATCCAGATTTGTTCTTTTTGCTTAGGACTGTCTTGGCTAGGCAGGCTCTTTTTTGGTTCCATGTGAAATTCAAAGTAACTTTTTTCAATTATGTGAAGAAAGTCAATCGTAGCTTGATAGGAATAGCATCACATCTATATATTACTTTCGGCTGTATGGCCATTTTCACAATATGAATTCTTTCTAACCATGAGAATGGAATGTTTTCAATTTGTGCCCTCTCTTATTTCCTTGAGCAGTGATTTATAGTTCTCCTTGAAGAGGTCCTTCACATTCCTTGTAAGTTGTATTCCTAGGTGTTTTATTCTTTTTGTAGCAATTGTGAATGGGAGTTCACTCATGATTTGGCTCTCTGTTTGTCTGTTACTTGTTTATAGGGAATGCTTGTGATTTTTGCACATTTTGCACCTGAGACTTTGCTGATGTTGCTTATCAGGATAAGGAGATTGTGGGCTGAGACAATGGGGTTTTCTAAATATACACTCATGTCATCTGCAAATAGAGACAATTTGATTTCTTGTTTTCCTAATTGAATAAGCTTTCTTTCTCTCTTTAAATTTACAGCATTTAGTGCTATAAATTTCCCTCTACACACTGCATTAAATGTGTCCCAGAGATTCTGATACGTTGTGTGTTTGCTCTCATTGGCTTCAAAGAACATCCTTTTATTTCTGCTTTCATTTTGTTATTTATCCAGTAGTCATTCAGGAACAGGTTGCTCAGTTTCCATGTTGTTGTGTGGTTTTGAGTGAGTTTCTTAATCCCACATTCTAATTTGATTGCACTGTGGTCTGAGAGATGCTTTGTTATGATTTCCATTATTTTGCTTTTGCTGAGGAGTGTTTTACTTCAATTACTTGGTCAATTTGAGAATAATTGCAACATAGGGCTGAGAAGAATGTATATTCTGTTGATTTAGGGTGGAGAGTTCTGTAGATATCTATTGGGTTTGCTTGGTCCAGAGCTGAGTTCAAGTCCTTGATAACCTTGTTAATTTTCTGTCTCTTTGATCTGTCTGATATGGACAGTGGGGTGTTAAAGTCTCCCACTATCATTGTGTTGGAGTCTATGTTTCTTTGTTGGTCTCTTAGAATTTGTTTTATGACTCTTGGTACTCCTGTATTGTGTGCATATATATCAGGAGAGTTAGCTCTTCTTGTTGCATTGATCCCTTTACCATTAAGTAATGCCCTTCTTTGTCTCTTTTCACCTTTGTTGGTTTAAAGTCTATTTTATCAGAGACTGTGATTGCAAACCCTGCTTTTTTTTTTTTTTTTTTTGCGTTACATTTGCTTGGTAAATATTACTCCATCCCTTTATTTTTAACCTATATGTGTCTTTGCACATGAGATTGGTCTCCTGAATACAGCACATCAGTGGTTCTTGACCCTTTATCCAATTTGCAAGTCTGTGTCTTTTTTGAGGCCTTTAGCCCATTTATATATATTGTGTGAATATGATCCTGCCATTATGATACTAGCTGGTTATTTTGTCTGTTAGTTGATGCAGTTTCTTCATAGTATTCATGACCTTTATTTGGTATATTTTTCAATGGCTCGTACTGGTTGTTCCTTTCCATGTTAATGCTTCCTTCAGGAGCTCTCATAAGGCAGGCCTGTTGGTGACAAAATCTCTTAGCATTTGCTTGTATGTAAAGGATTTTATTTCTCCACTTATGAAGCCTAGTTTGACTGGATATGAATTTCTGGGTTGAAAATTCTTTTTTATAAAAAATGTTGAATATTGGCCCCCACTCTCTTCTGGCTTGTGGGGTTTCTGCTGAGAGAGCTGTCATTAGTGTGATGGGCTTCCCTTTGTGGGTAACCTGATCTTTCTCTCTAGCTACCATTAACATTTTTTCTTCATTTTAACCTTGGTGAATCTGATGATTATGTGTTTTGGGGTTGTTCTTCTTGAGGGATATCTTTGTGGAGTTCTCTGTATTTCTTGAATTTGAATATTTTCTTGTCTTGCTAGGTTGGGGTTCTCCTGGATAATAACCTGAAAAGTGTTTTCCAACTTGGTTTCATTCTCATCACTTTCAGGTATACTGATCAAATGTAGATTTGGTCTTTTCACATACACCCATATTTTTTTGTAGGCCTTGTTGGTTTCTTTTCAGTCTTTTTCTCTACTATTGCCTTCTTGCTTTATTTCATTGATCTTCAATCTCTGATATCCTTTCTTCTGCCTGATCAATTCAGCTATTGAAACTTGTGTATGCTTCATGAAGTTTTCATGCTGTGTTTTTCAGCTCCATCAGGTTGTTTATGTTCTTCTCTAAACTGGTTATTCTAGCTAGCAATTTGTCTAACCTTTTTACAATGTTCTTGTCTTCCTTGCATTGGGTTAGATCATGCTCCTTTAGATTGGAGGAGTTTGTTATTACCCACCTTCTTAAACCTGCTTCTGTCAATTCGTCAAATTCATTCTCTGTCCAGTTGTGTTCTTGTGTGGTGAGCAGTTGTGATCCCTTGGAGAAGAAGAGGTGTTCTGATTTTTGGAATTTTCAGCCTTTTTACACGGGTTTCTCCTCATTTTCGGGGATTTATCTACCTTTGGTCTTTGAATTTGGTGACCTTTGGATAGGGTCTCTGAGTGGACACCTTTTTTGTTGATATTGATACTATTCCTTTCTGTTTGTTAGTTTTCTTTCTAACAGTCAGATCCGTTTGCTGCAGGTCTGCTGGAGTTTGCTGGGGGACGACTCCATACCCTCCTTGCCTGAGTGTCAGTGGCAGAGGTGGGAGAGCAGCAAAGAATGCTGCCTCATTCTTCCTCTGGTAGCTTTGTCCCAGAGGGGTACCTGACAGAAGCCAGCCAGAGCTCTCCTGTATGACATGTCTGTCAGCCCCTGCTGGGAGGTGTCTCCCAGTCAAGATACATGGGGGTAAGGGAGCCACTTGAGGAATCAGTCTGTCCCTTATCAAAGCTCAAATGTTTTGCTGGGAGATTTGTTGCTCTCTTCAGAGCTGCCAGGCAGGGACATTTAAGTCTGTTGAAGCCGTGTCCACAACCACCCCTTTTCCCAGGTGCTCTGTTCCAGGAAGGAGGGGGCTTTATTTATAAGGCCCTGACTGGGGCCGCTGCCTATTTTCAGAGATGCCTTGCCCAGTGAGAAGGGAATCTAGTAAGGCAGTCTGCCTGTAGCAGCTTTGCTGAGCTGTGGTGTGGCCTGCCCAGTTCAAACTTCCCAGCAGCTTTGTTTACACTAAGTGTTAAAACCACCTACTGGAGCCTTAGCAGTGGCTGATCCTCCCCCCACCTATCTCTAGCTTTGCAGGTTGAGCTCAGGCTGCAGTGCTGGCTTCAAGAATTTCAAGCCAGTGGATCTTAGCTTGCTGGTTTCCATGGGGATGCGACCTGCCAAGCCAGACCACTTGACTCCCTGGCTTCAGCTCCCTTTCCAGGGGAGTGAGCAGTTCTGTCTTGCTGGCCTTCTAGGTGCCACTGGGGTATTAAAAAAAAAAAAAAAGAAAGAAAGAAAGAAAAAGAAAAAACTGCTGGAGCTTACTTGGTGTCTGCCCAAATGATTTCTTTGGCAATCTCTCACCTAAAATCTTGCTTCTCTTTTCTATTTATTGCTCAGAATTAGCCTCCATTGAAATCTCTGAAGAATACCTTTACATGCCAGATATCATTGTTATTATCAAGATTTTATGCTCTCACAGAGTTTTAGCATATTTCTGGTACCATCTTTATCATATCATGTTATAATTACTTGACAATATGCCCATCCAGCCCACACATATCATGAGTTTTGAGAAGTCATGGACTATATCCCCATTCTTTATTTGTCTCTTATCATAGGTCCTAGCCTATGATATGGTACAAAGATACAACCCAACAAACTAGTATTAGTAAAAGCTTTGACCTATTTTGGTAAAATTTAAACCTGATACAAAATTATGCATCAAACAATCATAATATGTATTTAATACCCGTGCAATCAAAACCAAATTATATATAGTAGCATCTGTTAATTATGTTTCAAATAATTTCTGTAAATGCAATCTGCAGTGACATTTTAATTGTATGACTAATATGTACTTTGAACCTGCAAATTATTTTAAACAAATCATATACTATGATTCAAAATGATAATCTGTGAAAATTTTCCTTTAGTGTTGTTTATTTAAAACAGTTGTCTGCCATTTTAGAGAAAATAATAATAGTAATAATAATATTAACTAACAATGTTAGAGGATGTAATATGTTTCAAGCACTGTTCCAAGTGTCAACTTACTTACTCACTAGAACTATCCTGCGATGCTGACAGTATTGTTTTACCTGGTTCACAGAATGGGAACCAAGATCCAGAGGTATTTTATTGTCTGACTAGAGTCAAGGAGGTAGTGACTAGAGAAGCTAGCTTTCAAAAATAGCTATTTAGATGGCAGAGTTTTTGTTCTTAATCAGTTGGATAAGACATACTATTTATTTTCCAATTTAAAGATGTAGCTAATCATAAATTCAAATTACATGTGGAAAAAGGTGTATTTGTTAGTGATCACTAAGCAAATGCATATGCATGATTCAGAATGAAAATGATTCTGTTTCATTTTCAGGGCATTATGGTCTTAGATCTATGAGAGATGGATTTATGCTAAATATTCTGTTTCTCTACTTAGGTCACTCTGCTATCAATAGCATAATTTTATTTCTTAAAAGTGCTTAGGAAATTATGTCATGTGAACCCAGTATTTCCTCTCATAAAATGTGGTGTTAGAGACTAAGTAGATCTCATTAGAACCACGATCTGAGAACTGGTTTACATATCGTAATAATATGTATAGATGAATGCAGTCATTAGAAGCAGCAAAAACTGTTTAGTACTGAAATAATGTTGAAGAAAATATGCATTTTAGGATCAGAGTTATAAAATATCCAATATAAATTAAGTGTGAAAATATCTCTTCTATGTGAGCTTTGAGAATCAGTAT
This sequence comes from Cheracebus regulus, assembly GCA_963574635.1. Classification (NCBI taxonomy): domain Eukaryota; kingdom Metazoa; phylum Chordata; class Mammalia; order Primates; family Pitheciidae; genus Cheracebus; species Cheracebus regulus. The sequence goes on along the minus strand of CAUYQU010065636.1, from coordinate 39,046 downwards.
CATACACATCAGTCAGATAAAGAAAATTGATGCCATTGCCAATAGTTTGAATACTGGGCATTTATTATGGGAAACTGGCCTCAAAGAACACGGAAGGGTTATAAGTACAACCAAAGAGTAGCCAAGAGAACACTGTAAAGGAAGAAAAGGTAATATTTGGAGCATACAAGATATTAATTCCCCAGGCTGGAATCTATGCACCCAAACTTGCTGAAACATGATTGAAAATGATCTTGTACTCTATTCTGTATTTACGGAAATAATGATGGCAGCAGCAACAACAAATACTATTTCTCCTTGGACTGCTAGGTTCACAAATCATACCACCCCCATGCTGCTTCAGTCATTCCCAGTGAATGCTACCTCTTGGTGTTAGAAACAGGTTTTGCTTGTCCTTCCTTCCTCATTACCTACCAGCATCTTCTGTTGGAAGTACCTAACAGAATGTCAGTTGGCAAGAGAAATGTAGTTTGCACAATCCCATCCCAGCAATGCACAGGGGAAATTAGAAGTTAGAAATTAAGCTGGGAGACCAACATATTAATAACTAGTGTGGCATGCTACATAAAACATTACAGCCCCAACTCCTATGTCTATAGGCCAAGAAGCTTTTGTTTTTATGTTTTCTTGAAGTATTGTTGCTTTTTAGGGCATCCCATTTAAAATATAAACTTTAAGTTCTTTTTAAAAGCATCATGGAATTTGGTGAATAGGGGAACCTGATCCTTAGGTATCTGATTTTGAGTCCCTTTGCTAATTTATGTTGGGTCTATACTCCAGCAGGACACAAACAATCAAGAGCGCATTCAATCTTTTTTATAATCAGTAACGTTGAAAGAGAAATCAACCTTGAGAACTTTAATAGGAATGACAGGCAGGCATGACAGTGAAAACCTAAAGAGTACTTAGAGATACTGACTTACCTGATGAAAACTGTGTGTTTGTCTCAATAAACCCCTGAAATTATGATCTATCCATCTGAATTATACTTACTTGTATTTCTTTATGTCTACTCTACCACACTGTCCTACAATCTATTCATACAAATATCCTTTTAGTGTCAGTTTAGAGAATTTTCTATGTAAACTCCTAAATCTAAACAGATACGCAAAGAGCTGTAAATTTTTTAAGTTTGGTGAGATAATGCTAACTCTCATAAACATGGTTAATTTAATCAGCGAAAACAACTAGAGATCTGCATTAAAATAATTTTTAAAAGTAATAGATAATTTAAAAACCTAGAGATTATTTAAAAGTTCTTACTTTCTATGTAATTTTAAACCAGTGTAGATTTTGTGGAATAAATGGAGAAAGGATGGTATAAAATGATGAAATTCCCTGCTCTCATTCATGGTTTTGTGATCTTTGACACATTATTTAATCTTGCTCTCTCTTACCAAATATTAAACATTTTTATGTACCAGGTACTGCACTATACTTTACTCATTAATAATATCATACAATTCTCATAACAACCTTAAGCTGTGAAGGCTATTATTCTGATCTCATAGAAGTACAAAATTAAAATTCAGATAGATATCTTACCCAAGGTCAGTTTGTCAATTGTGACATTTCTGTTCATTTAGCACTATAATAGACTGCCACCTTTTTAAAGCTATGTTGATTAATTTTATTTTCACAGAGAAGGCAAATAATAACAGGTATTCTTAGGATCATAAGCGATTAGTGAAATAACATATATAAAGTAATGACTACATTCTCTGGAACTTTGTTGGTCAATTAGTAAATTTCTATCCCATTTCATCATTCCATTATCTGAGAATAAAGCAAAACAAATCAACAAAGAAAAAAGATTTCAGAAAAACAGTATTATTTCTCAAGGACAGATTAAAAATACAAACTTTTAATTAATTTATCAAAATTAAAAGTTGATAATGTAGTTTTCTAGACATATGAGTGGATTATTAGGTAAATCCACAGGAAAAATCCATGTTATAAAATCAAAGGATTGATTCAATTTTCATGTTATGAAGGTTTCCACTTATGTATCTCATTATGTAATGAGATAGACAGAAAGTTTAGTTTTTTAATTTACTCATCTATTATCAAATATATACATATATATAGTTACATAACAAATATATGTGTATGTATTTGTTAATAGATGAGTAAATTAAAAATTAAAAATTTACTCATCTATTAACAAATACAAATAAACTTCACTCATATTTTAACAAATGTAAATTATAGTGCCCACTGTCTGCCAAAAACATGTTAAAATTTTAAACTATTAAAAGAAAACATTCTGAGCAGATTTAGAAGTGTAACATGGAAACTGCTATGTCATGATAGCAGACAGGTGGGCCACTTAAACCAATCTCTCAAGCATATGACATAGAAGAAACAAATATCAGCCAGGCGTGGTGGTTCACACCTGTAATCCCAGCACTTTGGAGGGCTGAGGCAGGCAGATTACAAAGTCAGGAGATCGAGATCATCCTGGCCAATGTGGTGTAACCCTGTCTTTACTAAAAAAACAAAAAAATTAGCTGGGTGTGGTGGCACATGCCTGTAGTCCCAGCTACTTGGGAGGCTGAGGCAGGAGAATTGCTTGAATCCAGGAGGCAGATAATGCAGTGAGCTGAGATCATGCCACTGCACTACTGCAATACAGCCTGGGTGACAGTGCAAGACTCTGTCTAAAAAAAAAAAAAAAAAAAAAAGAAAGAAACAAATATCTCTCAGAATATATTGTATATTGGAGTCAAATTGTAAACTGTGATTATGCATTATGAGATGCAATGAGATTATGAAATGTCTTTTCATGTTTTACTCCTACTCAAAACCTCCAGGAGATAGTTTACCAAAATCAGCTTTACCAGTACAGGCACAATAGCAAGACTTCAATTAAAAACATTTGTTTTAGAAAATATGTTAAGTCCTCTCCTTTGAATAATATGTGGTTGACTTTTGCTTTTGTGTGTGTGTGTGTGTTTGTGATGTTTCTTAATATCTGAAGATAGAACACTTTAAAAATTCATGTATCTCTAATCTAATAGTGAGAATTACAAGTATTTCTTATCTGATAATGAAGGATAACCAATGTTTTCTGAGTTTGCCCTGTTTGGTCCTTTAATTAGTTAATTTTTTTACACTTACACAATTGTAAGTGTAAGTGTAAAAATAAATTTCCACCTGAATATTGTCTTCAAGCATAATTTCTGTATTTAAAACTTATTTAAGCTTAATCTCCCTATTTAAAAAGATTATTTGCATATTTTATCATGCATGATATAGTTAAATTCATAAATTTGAATTTAACCAAATTTAAGGTTCTAAAATTCAAAAACTAAAATCTATTATATGTACTTTAGTATTTATTTTTAAAATAATAGTCATATAATACTAATTAGTAATTGTTAATCTCTTAAAAATTCACTGATGTAACAGCTGAGATTAATTGATGTTATAAATCTGTTAATTTAATTTTCACTGTAAAAGCATAAACTTTCTTTACTCTAAAAAAACCAATTGAAAATTCCAAACATATAATATATGATTTTGAAAGAATAAAATAATTTCTCATTGTTTTTTCTTTCAGCATTTCATGCTCTCAGTTAAAAACATTTTCATTTAAACAACAAAAAAACTGGTATTTTCTTTTTACTGTGAAGTCAAAAAATAGCTATCCCTTTCCTGTATGTCTTTTGACAGAATTAAATTGCATTTCTGATGTGTAAAACTGGAGACTATCTTGCTGGCTTATGACATGGTGCAACACAAATATATGTAAAAAGTATATCCCAGTGTGACAAATTACAAGTATTTTTTTTAATATTAAATACTAGGTATCAATTCACACTTCTGTACAGCAACTGTTTGGATTTTCATAAAGTGGCAAATGGAAAATAATCTTAGTAATATATGTTCACATAAAATATGAGCAAGTCATTTTTGTGTCTGTCTTATCTTTTAAAAATTCAAAGCTTTCTTATTTAGTTCTTGTTTTATATTTAAAGCTACTTGCAATACAACATTTTAATAAAATTTTGATTCTCAATTATGGTATAATACTTCATTTTATCTTGATATCATCGTTATACTATAATGACAAGTTCGCATATTTAAATTAATTTATTGGCCTAAATATCTTTTAAATTAAAAATTAAAAATATTATTATCTGGGATCAATTATTATCTTAGAAATAATGAGTTTACTTTACAATATGTATGTATCTATGGTGATGTTGCAGCTGAGGACAGATTTCAAATAAAGCCAGACACAAACTTATAGATGGGGCTAGAGTAGAAAAAAATATAGATAGATAGATAGACAGATAGATAGATAGGAAAAAGAAGTAGCTGGAGGAGAAAGAGATTAGACATAATAAATATATCTAATATTTGAGCTGGAGAGTTTACAGCATTTGAGTCACTCTGATACCCTAAATCTTCTGAGAAAAACACCTGTTTATAATTTATAAAATGTCTCCATGTTATGTCCTAAATAATACTGTCATTCTGAGCACCACTAATTTTATCAAAAATAAATACCTGAACCAAAGAAATCCATTCCTCATTTTCCCAATGGCCAATAGGGTAGTTTGTGAAAACTTACATTTAGGTGTTTAAATTCTATTTTGTCTTCACTATTTACTAGCCATGTGAACTTGGGCACACTAACTTCCTTTCATTTTACTTTCACAACCTCTAAAACAAGAAAAATAGTTTAAACTTCTAATAAGTTTTTATTAAGCAATCATTGAGATACCATCTCTAAAAATTTGAGCCCATAATAGTATGTAATAAAACATTGCTTAGTGATAAATATATCAAATCAGACTTTTCTTAATGAGAAGATAGATGAAAAAGGAGTTGCAAAGTGCAGTGGAAATTAGCAATATAGCAATGCAGACAGTAACAGACACACTTGCGCACACACACATTCAAAAATATGATCAATATTATAGCAATTATGTCACATAAAGATTGACACCCTCTACCACTGGTTATCAGCATCTCTTAGAAAAGTTCCCTCTGTCTCTCTCTTCCTCACTTCCTTTCTTTTTTCTTTGCTCTTTCTTTCTTTCTTTCTTTTTATTTTCATTATTAGAAAACGAGGTCTCTGGTGCTTAGGCTGGAATGCAGCAGCAGATCACAGCTCACTGTAGTCTCAAACTCCTGGCTCAAGTTATCCTCCCACCTCAGCCTCCCAAGTTACTGGGACTACAGGCATGCCCAGCTTATATTTTGTTTTTAAATTTTTGTAGATACAGAGTGTCACTATGTTGCCCAGTTTGATCACAAACTTCTGGTCTCAATTTATTTTTCTGCCTTGGCCTCCAAAGTGCTGGGATTATATGTGTGAAACAACATGCTTAGCCTGGAAAGGTTTTCTATAGCCCTACACCTTATAAGAGAGAAAATATCTTAGAAGGTATGGAATGTGAAAAAAGAATACATCTTACGCTGTCATATATACATGCCTAGTCCAGGTAAATACACTGGGATAGGAAGGAAGAGGGGATTCTCAGTAGAGTAGAATAAATGTCTCATCACCGGTATTAATATGAATGTTTCAATTAAGATGTAACAATTGTAAGAAGCCTAACAAACGAGTTTATTTTGTATTCATGTAATGGTCCAAGCATGTTTGCCTGTGAGCCGGTGTGTGTGTGTGTGTGTGTGTATGTGTGTGTGTGTGTGTGTGTGTGTGTGTGTGTGTGTGTGTTCTCTGGTGGCTGGCTTTCTTCCAGGAAGTGATTGAAGGACACTTCTCTCCTTGCTTCTGCCCATGCCTATAGTCATTTGCATTTAGTAAGAAAAAGGGGAAAGGGTAAGAAAGCAATGATTACTTCTTTACAACCCTGGTCGGAATAACACATGGCAAGTTTGATTGATGTGTTGTCAGGGAATTTAAGGCTATGGCCATCATGCGAGATAAATGAGAACTCACAAGAGAGAAGTGGAGGTTTACAGATTTTCATGGTGAAGCACCTCTCTTGTGACTAGAAGATGAAGAGAAAGAATATAGGCATTGAATTATACAGGATAACATTTAACTTTTCTTTAGCAGGACTTTAATTTTGCTGAAGTCACTGTAGTGTTTTAAGCAGAGGACTGGAGTTAAAGCACTTGTATAAAAGTATCACTCTGAGGTTAAGTGGAGCACTAGCTATATGTGACAAAACTGGAAGACAGAAGATCAATTGGGATAATTTTTTGTCCATTTCTTAATTTTCTTGTATTTCTTCTTTTGGATTTGTAATAGCACTTTTACACTAAACAAAAAAGAGTTTCAACTTGATATAAGCTAAAAATATGTTTATATTTAGCATTCATTTTATTTTTGTTGGCTGAAGTTTTACTTGTTGAACATAAAAATTACATTCCATGTCTTCTTTTCACTTTGATTCCTTTGGTTTAGATATACAGACTGCTAAATAATTATGATCTCAGATCTATTTTAGGTATAAGGGGATAGATCTCAGTTATACACAAAAAGAGTATAGCTCTGCTAGGAGGGTATAAAAATATTTTAGTTGTCTGATACAAAGACAGACTAAAAGCCATTGCTTATTCTTTACTCAATGCTTTTAATGGTCAGGTGATTCCTGGAGCTCCAGCAGTCCTCTAACACCCTATGGATGAGGCATTGGAAAAACTGAGTCACGGATCCTTGATGTCATCTCTCAGTCACTGCTATTTTCTGAACTGCTAGCTCTGCACTTCTAATAATATCCATTCATTAATTTAACAAATATGTCATTGAGTACCTACAATGAGCTAAATACTAAGTAATTTGTACAATTGTCCCTTGGAATTTCTAGGCAATTCATTCCCAAACCTCTGCAGATACCAAATCACAGGTGATCTTTTCTTATATAAAATGAAATAGTATTCGCATATAATCTATGAAAATCCTCCATATACTTTAAATTACCTAGAGATTACTTACCGTACCTATTACAATGCCTACATATCACTTCATATATTCAGTTCAACATAGTACATGGCATGAGGCAAATTGTTTTGTTGGAATTTTGTGGATTTTTCTTTTTAAAAAATATCTTCAATCTGCAGTTGGGTTGAATCCACAGATGCAGAATCCACAGATTCAGAAGGAGGACCAACAGTATACTATCTCACTTAATTATCACAGTAAATCTATATGATAGATACTACTTTAATCTCTATTTTAGACATGGGAAATCTACATCACAGCTATGTACAATAAGTTTTGCAAGATCACATAGCCAGTAAGCAGAAAAGCTAGAATTAGTGCCCTGGAAATTTGATTTAAATATCTGTTCTTCTAACTAAAAAATAACATTGCTTTTTATTGTGTGAGGAAAAGCAACCCTCCATTTTTCAAGCTACTGTTAACCGGACTTTCTGAAACATTCATGTAAAAGTAAACTTAACTTACATAGTTTTTTTCCCCCTTTAGTGTTTCCTTTTAGGAGATCTCTATTTAATGTCATACAAAAATAAGAAAAGAAAGAAAGAAAGAAAAAAACTCCTGAATGCCCAGAGTGTCAAACTTTTTTCCAGTAGTGTAAAATTCATTTTTTAAAAATTATTAATTTATTATGAAAATTGTAGAGACAATTTTTTCAAAGCCACTCAATAGACCTGATTATAATTGCTCTTAATTTTATTTTTATTTTTAAATTTTTCTTTTACTTTAAGTTCTAGGATACAAGTGCAGAATGTGTAGGTTTGTTACATAAGTATATGTGTGCCATAGTAGTTTGCTGCACTTACCAACCCGTCATCTAGGTTTTAAGCCCTGCATGCATTAGCTATTTGTCCTGATGTGCCCCTTCCCCTCCTGCCCCATGACAGGCCCTGGTGTGTGTTGTTCCCCTCCCTGTGTCCATCTGTTCTCATTGTTCAGCCTCCACTTATGAGTGAAAACATACAGTGTTTGGTTTTCTGTTCCTGTATTTGATTACTGAGAATGATGGCTTCCAGCTTAATCCATGGCCCTGCAAAGAACATGATCTCATTCATTTTTATGGCTACATGATATTCCATGGTGTATATGTAGTATATTTTCTTTATTCAGTCTATCATTGATGGTCATTTGGGCCTGTACCATGTCTTTGCTATTGTAAATTGTGCTTCAGTAAACATACATGTGTGTGTATCTTTACAGTAGAATGACTTGCATTCCTTTGGGTTTGTACCCAGTAATGAGATTGTGGGGTCCAGTAATGTTTCTGCCTCTAGATCTTCAAGGAATCGCCACACTGTCTTCCACGATGGTTGAACTAATTTACATTCCCACCAACAGTGGAAAAGCCCTCCTATATTCCTCAGCATCTGTTGTTTCTTGACTTCTCAATGAACACCATTCTGGCAGGCATGAGATGGTATCTCATTGTGGATTTGATTTGCATTTTTTCTTTTTCTTTTTTTTTTTTGATTTTTAAAAATTATACTTTAAGTTCTGGAATACATGTGCAAATGGTGTATGCGTCCATCCCCCTGTCATGGTTTGCTGCGTCCATCCCCCTGTCATCTACATTAGCTGTTTCTCCCAATGTTATCCCTCCCCAATATCCTCATCCCCTGCTATCCCTCCCCCAGTCCCTCACCCTCCGGCAGGCCTTGGTGTGTGATGTTCCCCTCCCTGTGTCCATGTGTTCTCATTGTTCAACACCCATTTATGAATGGGAATATGCAGTGTTTGTTTTTCTGTTCTTGTGTCAGTTTGCTGAGAATGATTGTTTCTGGCTTCATCCATGTCCCTGCAAAGGACAGGAACTCATCCTCTTTTATGGCTGCACAGTATTCCATGGTGTATATGTGCCACATTTTCTTTATCCAGTCTATCACTGATGGGCATTTGGGTCTATTATAAAGACACATGCATATGTATGTTTATAGCATGTTTTCTAATGATCAGAGATGTTGAGCTATTTTTCATATGTTTGTTGGCCAGATCAATGTCTTCTTTTGAGAAGTGTCTGTTCATATCCTTTGCCCACTGTAGGAAGAGGAAAAATTGGCCACACTAATTCCATTTAAAAAATTATGCCTCCATGTATAAAAGGCAGAACCACCAAAGGTCAAAAGATAAACACCTTGTGCAAGATTTGGCTAAAAGCCTAGAAATTAACACAAGTCCTGGAACATATCCTTGGACACTGCTCCCTGAATGACTGTTCAAGTCTTGAAGCAAGTTTTGGAATGCTGCTCCCAAAACACTACTCCTGAAGCGACTGTTTCTGTGTTGTTTGCTCGTCAAATGCCCTCCCAAGCAAACAACAAAGGGTACCAAAAGTAACAACTGGACTTAATAAAAGGAGCTTACTTGAAGGAGGAGCTGAAAGATGCTGCTGTAGCCTCCTGGGGGATGCCCCACTACGGCTGTGGGATTGTCTGCCTTTTGACTCCGCTGATGACTCTTGTAGTCTAAGCTTCTGGTTACATTTTTTTGAACTTTGGTTACATTTTATCTTCTCTTGTTATAAGGCTGTTTTTGTTGTGATATTTGCTTATAGTAATAAAGTTTCCGTTTTCTCCTCTCTTCCACTTGAGTGCTCAGCTTCCTTCCAACACAGTCTTGAAACGCCCACTTTTTGATGGTGTGGGGAAAACTGGTAGCCATATGCAGATAACTGAAACTGCACCCCTTCCTTACACAGTATTCAAAACAATAACTCAAGATGGATTAAAGACCTAAGTGTAAAGCCCAAAATCATGAAACCCTAGAAGAAAACCTAGGCAATGCTCTTCAGGACATAGGTATGGGCAAAGATTTCATGACAAAAACGTCATAAGCAATTGCAACAAAAGCTAAAATTGACAAATGGGATCTAAGTTAACTAAAGAACTTCTGTACAGCAAAAGAAACTATCATCAAAGTGAACAGGCAACCTACAGAATGGGAGAAAATTTTTTCAATCTACCCATCTGACAAAGGTCTAATATCCAAAATCTACAAGGAACTTAAAAAAGGTTTATAAGAATAAAACAAACAAGAGTATCATATAATTGCTTTTTAAACCCAATGTTACAAAATGTAAAAATAACATTAAAATATCACTGTGGTTTCAATTTTCTAATTTTCATTTTTATCCATATTTCTCACTGATCTGTCTAACTACTTTTACTCCAGAAGAATATAATTGTAGAATAAAATTTAATTATAGTAGTTAATTATCACTACTTTGACATGTACTCTCTAATGTATCTGTTCTTATCCACATCAGAGGGTTTGTTGCTCTCCTTAGATTTTCCCTGGCTATACTTTGATTATTTTGTGTGTGCGTGTAATATATAAATATACATATACATATATATATATGTATATATATATAAATGCACACATAGATATATACACACACACACATGCATGTGTGTGTGTATATATTCTATTTATATTATTTAAAAGCTCATATGGAGTGTGTAGATTAACATCTTTTAGATATTCAGGGTATTAATGGTTTAATGATATTCATTTTCTACTCATTGAGAAGGTTCTTTTAATGCATTCTTCTAAAAATGTCTTTAATTTATTATTCTTTTTAAAATTTCTTATTTTTATAGATTTAGTGGGTACATTTTTGTTATGTGGATATATTTCATAGTGTTGAAATCTGGGCTTTTAGTGTATCCATCACACAAATAGTGAACATTGTAATAGGTAATTTTTCAAACCTCCCCCACGCCCCTTTTGGAGTGTCCATTGTCCATTTTTCAACTCTGTACATCCATGTGTACTCACTGCTTAGCTCCCACTTATAAGTGAGAGCATGTAGTATTCAACTTTCTGTGTCTGAGTTATTTCACTTAGGATAATGGCCTCTATTTCTGTACGTGTTGCTGTAAACACATGATTTCATTCTTCTATATGTCTTTATGGCAGAGTAGTATTCCATTAGGTAGATATAATGGGACACACACACACACACTCTATATATATTTATAGGTATGTGTATGTGTATGTGTATATAGATACAAATGTAAATACACACATATGTAGATACACACATATTAGGTATATACACATATAAATATACATATGTAGACTAATATATAGAGAGACATACATATACATATACAGACACATATATATACACAATTATATAGATACACATATATAGAGAGATAGCTTATATGTATATGAAGTATCTTTCCCTTTAGGTATATTCCCAGTAGTAGCTGGATTGAATGGTAGTTCTATTTTTAGTTCTTTGAGAAAGCTTCATATCAGTTTTCATAAATTATACTAATTTACATTTCCACCAACAATGTGTAAGAGTTTACTTTTCTCTGCATCCTTAGCAACATCACCTGATTTTTGACTTTTTAATAACAATCTCATATAAAATAGTGTCTTACACCTGGTATAAATGACTGCCAATATGGGATCTCACTTTGGTTTTAATTTGCATTTCCCTGGTTATTAGTGGTGTTTAGTATTTATTTTCACACATACATTGGCTGCCTGCTTGTCATCTTTTGAAAAATATCTGTTTATATTCTTTGCTCACTTTTTAATGGAGCTACATTATTTTTTTCTCATTGAGTTGTTGAAGTTTATTTTAGATTCTGGATATTAGCACTTTGTCAGTTTCATAGTTTACATTTTCTTTTATTATGTATGTTGCCAGTTTACTATATTGGCTATTAATTTTTCTGTGAGAAGCGTTTTTGGTTTAAGTCTCATTTGTCTATCCTTTCTATTTTTAATGTTTGCTTTTGAGGACCTAGTCATAAATTCTTTGTGTAGGCCAATGTCCAGAAGACTTTTTCTTAAGTTTCTTTTAGGATGTTTAGAGTTACGCATTTTAAATTTAAGTCTTTAATCCATCTTGAGTCAATTTTTATGGTGAGACATATGGGTCTAGTTTCATTCTTTTGCATATGACTATTCAATTATTTTCAGCACCATTTATTGAATAGGATGTCCTTTCTCTAGTGTATCCAACAGCATATTAAAAAGATAATACAAAATCATTACCAAGTTGGTTTTATTCCAGCAATTCAAGGATGGCTCAGCATATGTAAATCAACACATGTGATTCACCACATAAAACGAAAACCATATGATCATCTCAGTAGATACAGAAAAAGCATTTGACAATAAAATCTAACAACCTGTCTTAGTAAAAACCCCCAACAAAATAGTTATCAAAGAACATATATAAAAATAATAAAATTCATGCATGACATACCCACAACAAATATTATACTGAACAGTGGAACATTGAATGCATTCCCAGTAAGAATTGGAGTAAGACAAGGATCTTCACTTTTACCACTCCTATTCAACATAATACTGAAAGTCCTGGGCAGAGGAATTAGGCAAGAGAAATAATTAAATGGCATACATATTAAAAAGGAAGAAGTCAAAATATATCTATTCACTGATGATATAATCTTATGCCTGGAACATTGTAAAGACTCCTCTAAAAGGTTTCTAGATGTGATAAATGATGTCAGTAAAGTTTCAGGATACAAAATTAATGCACAAAAATTAGTAGCATTTCTAAATACCCATAATACTGAAGCTGAGAACCACATCAAGAACTCAGTCCCATTTGCAATAAGAAAAAATAAAATAAAATAGCTAGGAATATATGTAACCAAAGAGGTCAAAGATCTCTACAAGAAGAACTACAAAACACTGATGAAAGAAGTTGTATAATAGATGACATGAACAGACTGAAAAATATCCTATGTCTATGGATTGGAAGATCAATATCATTAAGGTGACCATACTGCCCAAAACAATCTACAGATTCAATGCAATTCTTATCAAATTAGCAATGCCATTTTTCACAGAATTAGAAAAAAATTCTAAAACTTGTATGGAACCCCCCAAAAAGCCTAACTAGCCAAAGCAATACTAAGTGAAAAGATCAAAGCTGGAGGCAGCACATTAAGGCTATAGTAACCCAAACAACATGATTCTGGTATAAAAACAGACACATGGGTATATGGAATAGAATAGAGAACTCAAAAACAAAGCCACATACTTAGAACCAACTGATCTTTGACAAAGTAGACAAAAATCTTTTTCAATATTAATGTTTATATTTGTTATTAAATGATGCCTGAAATGTTATTATTTGTGTTTTTGGTTCCTCATGTAATCTTTTATTCCATTTCATTTATAAACTGGCCATTGTTTTATATAGGTACATATTTCCTATAAAATATTAACTTGGAATCCAGTAATCTATTAAACTATAATTTATAAAATCTTAAGTTAATTATATTAAGCTTTTCAGGTAATCAAATTTACTTTTCAAGTAATAAGTATTTTACTATATCCTTTTCCATATTGATACCTTTCTTTATTCTCATTTCTAATTATAGTAGCTACTGTCTCCTAAACGGTGTTACATAAAAATGTCAATAGTGGGAATCTATTTTATTTCTATTTTAAAAGGGATAATTTCTGCTATTTTTTCATTACTTTGAAGATGGCTTCTTGACCATTTTAATCTATTTCTATATATTCCAATAATTAAAAGAATAATCAATTTATTCAAAATTTTACAATATTTAACATTATTTTTGCATTTTATAAAATGCTTTTTAGCATTTGTCAAAATAATTATACATTTTAATCTAATTATTTATTTGGTCATCAAAATGCATTTCCAATCTTAAATTTTTGGTAGGATCTTTATTTGATTGCTGTGCACTTTTTTTAAGTTAATGTGAAATATTTGTGTTACTATTTTACTTAGAATTTTTAAATTATTATTCAAAACTCGAGTTAGTTTAACTAAAGAAATTTCTTTGTGATATCTTCATTTGGACATAAAGCTATCTGTCTTTCAAAAAATTATAAATTTTTTCTCCCTTTTCTCAGTTTTCTATGTTTTTTAATTTTAAAGGTCTTCGAGACTGTAGGGACCAAGGCTCTTGACTTCTGAAGGATTTGTTTCTGGACTGATCAGAGGTCTGGCTGCTTGTTCTTGTGGCCCAATAATAAGATTCAGACAGATGTGGAAAGAAGGGTATTTACTTCTGCAACCAGTTACAGGGAGAAAGGCTGGAGTACCTCAGCAGACCAACTGAAAACTGTAAGTTTTTCTCCAGTGCTTATACACATTCAAACCATATTTCTACATGTGGAGTGCACCTGCAAGCTGAAGTGTTTCTCTATTTCTAAATCTTTAGGTAGTGTCTGGAGTCTGGAAAATTACTTCAGACTCTAGAAACAATAATTTTATATGAACTGAGTACTGGTACAAGGTGTGCAAGAATACCTGTACCATTTTAATTAAACTCTAAGGTCTGAGAAAGCCCAGGCAGGGTCTTAATGGACATACTTTTACATTCTAGCCTTTGTACCAAGGCATCAGTTTCTCCACTTCTTTCATGTTTAATTTATGCATTCATCAGTTACAGTAAGATGTTGGTGAAGGTTGCTCTGGTTGCTAATGGAGACCTGGCCTGCTGCAGGTCTGCCAAAAAATCACTGACATGGGACAGATTGATTAATAAGAGGAAGGACATACACATTTATTTAATGCATACACACTGGACTCAACCTCCCAATGAGGTACAGAAATATATACACTGTGTATGTTTACAGGTTAAAGAAAGAATGGCAGTTTGGATCTTGTTAAAATGGGTTAGGGGAGGAGGGAGAAGAGGAATTTTATTGAGGGGCAATAAATGATTCCTAGGATGAATGACTGGATCAGGAAACAGAAATTAACTCGTTCTCTTTGGAAGTAGTTTATTTGTTTAATTTTTTTAATGGATAGGGTCTTGCTCTATCTTCCTTGGTTGAAATACAGTGGTACAGTCACAGCTCCCTGCGACCTCCAACTACTGAGCTTAAGTGATCCTTCTGCCTCAGCCTCTTGAGTAGCTGTGACTTCCAGCACACACCATTGCACTTAGCTAATTTATTTTCATTTTTATTTTGTAGAGACTGGAACTCACTATGTTGCCCAGGCTGGTCTTGAACTCCTGACTTCAAATAATTCTCCTATCTAAGACTTCCAAAGTGCTGGAATTATAGTTGTGATCCTCCTGGTCACTTTTTTGGATTTAAATGATTATTAGAGAAGTCATTATCTTGTAAAAGGATCTGTTCAGGTTTGTTTACATTATTGGTCTTATTTTCTGTAATAGATAATGACGTAACAGGGAGGGGAAGAAAATTCAATTGTTCTTCTTGGTGAGTCTGAATCACAGGCAGATAAAGAAATTTCAACTTTTGTGGCAGAAAGGGGAGAGATGAGGGATCAGAGGTTTTGATGCTTCCTTAGTTCATTTTGTCAAATGCCATATTTCAGGATGATGGTTTTTGAGCCCCAACAGTGTATGTCTATTTTAAATATTTGGATATTTAAAATTTGCCATTGATAAAGCTATCTGAAATCAGTAACTTTTTAAAATACAATATATTTTTATAAATAGTCATATGTTTTATAGATACTTTGGAGCTTTCTAACTCTTATGGCATCATTTTAGGTCATTTGTATTTTCCTAGAAATACAAATGCATAGCATGAATCACAGTAATCTTCTAATTCTCTTTATTCCTTCTAGTTCTGAGCTTATTTTCTTATTCCTCTTTGGTTTTCTCCCATGATTCTTTATAAACTTAGTTATGTGTATTCATTTTTAAAAATGGTTTGTTACTTATAAAGAAAAACTCTTGAATTTTATTATTAGTAGTATTGATGTTGCAGCTTTCTTACTTCCAGGGCTTGGTGAGCAGGAGGAAGGGGCACCCAATAGCTTCTCTACTCCCATAGTTCCGCGAGTGAGAATAAGTGTTACAGCTCTTTTAGTCCCACTGCCCATAGCTCAGTGAGCTGGAGCACTACAGTTCCTATGCTCCTGGAGTTTGGTGAGTTCTGGGTTCTTGTCCCGCCAAGATAAAGTCACACAGACACCAGAGGCTGCA
Source organism: Cheracebus regulus (assembly GCA_963574635.1). NCBI lineage: Eukaryota > Metazoa > Chordata > Mammalia > Primates > Pitheciidae > Cheracebus > Cheracebus regulus. Next base: position 23,188 of record CAUYQU010065636.1, on the reverse strand, counting down.
GGGCGAGCAAGCTGGAGTAGAATATATTAAGTGACAGAGAAAGCTCTCACCAGAGAGGGAAGAGGTTTGCCTGCTGAGGGGCTGAGTTCAGGGTTTTTATGGACTAGGAGGGACAGGGAGTATGCAGACCAGTCTGCAGTCCATTTTGGAGAAAGCATCATTCAGAAAGAGAAACGTAAGTGTTAAAGAACCAGATGGGGGCAGATGTGAAGGCTTTGTTTGAAATCAATGGGAGACTGGAGTGACACTTCACTCTATGCAAATGAAGACTCACCTGGCAGCCAATCACAGAAAGATAGGTACATGTAGAACAGATAGATGGAAAGTAAAAGCCAATAGGGAGGAAATGCACACAGTTGGACAAAGAGGTGCTGAAGGGAGAGAAATATGCCCAAAACGAAAGTGGAGTTTTTTCATCTGGGAACACAGAGTGGGTGTTTCCATTTAGGGATGTGGGATTTTGTTTATATGGTGCCTGCAGCTTGATTTTTAGGCTGTTCTTGGTTTGAAGGGATTCTACTGAGAAAATGTATTCTCTTCCTGGGTCCACAAGGGGGTGTACTTTCAAAGGCAAGAACTTCCCAGTGGCATACCTCCACCCACATCTCCATCCGGGAGACTAGAGGTCTTTTACTTTCGTGCCTGCGTGGAGGGGTGGGGGTGAGGGGTGAGTGGGGGAATCAAAGGTCAGTCACACCAGTGGAAGTTTAGAGAAACGCCTTTCATAGGACAGAAAACTAGAATAGCACAGGAATATCTCCCAGGTTAAAAGTCCCCTTCTCTTTACATCTGGGTTGACTCCATTTTTGGATCTCCTTCCATGACCTCCTGGAAGCAGCTCTCTATTTCTTTCTCCTTTCTCTCTCTCTCTGCTTAAATAAATCACTTTCTGCAAAAATCTTTGGGATCTGATATTTACTTAAACAAGCCTATGGCACCTGGAAGGCTCCTCCCTCCCATTGGTGGGTAAGTGAAGGACCAAGGGCCTGGAAGAACACATCACAGCATGGGAGCTGAGCCTCCCTCATGCCCCAAACCGGTCTGACTACTGAGGACCCACCTTAACTGCCTGTCTGACTGGTTTCTTTCTTCATCTTCTCTATCATTGTCTTTATTTAAACCTTTGGAAAGTTTATTACCAACAAAATTCCATATATTTTAATAAAATAATCAGTATGCCGTGTTTGGTCTGTTATTTTTATTTTTGTGTCGCTTGACACGTCTAGGATTTAAAATTTCAATATTCTTTATAGCAGTGTGAGAATGGACTAACACAGTCAATCTTACCAATAAAAGACAAACTTTATTTGTAAGTAAAATTATGTGTTCCTGCTGTGATGCAGTAGAATGTACACAAAAATCACATATGTAATATTCTTAATAAAAAGTTTAATCTGAATATATCTTACAAAATAAATAAGATACAATTTCAATTTTCATACTTAACTATTTTTTAATGGCAATACAAGAAACTCAGCTTCTAATTTTTATTTTGTTTAAGATAAAAGCCATATTATTTAGGTCAGCTCAGAAGTAAGAACTACATTAAGATTATAGCTGATTCCTGAATATTGGTGACCTCTCTTGTGAATTGGGGGATATGGTTACTTTTGAGACTAACCCTTTTCCATTAATAGATCATATAGAACAAAATCTACTTAGTCTGTTTATGCCTAGTTCCTTTTTTTCCTTCGGTTGTTATATTTGTTTGTTTTCTTTTATGTACTTTTAGAGAAAACAGCAGTTATATTCTAAAATCTGAACCCACTTATTCCGTTCCATTAAGGAGACTTTATTGGGCTAATGAGTGAAGGCTAGATGAATCATTATTGTGTAAATATAAAATGCCAATCAAAAAAAAAATCTCTGAATCCACCTATTACCTGGAAGCCCCAGCATAAGTTGTCTTGCCTTCCCCAACTGAACCAATGTGTTACAGGATCTTTGGGGTGTCACTTCACCAGCCAGAAACCTCTGTGGCCAGTGATGCCTTTCTCTGAATTTTGTTCTGGCCCACTGCATTCATTCTGCCCATTTGACATGGCAGGCAGCACTCTCTTATGCTACTGGCCTGGATTCCATGCCTAACAAGGGTGAGTGAGGCATGGAGCAGCAAGGAGTGCGTGAGTGAGTGGGGAGTCTGGCCTCTGCACACAGCCAGGCATGCTGCCTATGGTAGGGCATGGAGATCAAGGAGCCAGCAGATCCAGGTGCCAGCATGGGCACTGGCTTCCAGCAAGGCTGCAGTTGGACCAGACATCACAAGCCACTTCCACAACTGGTGCTGGGGAATGCAGTGGTGCCCAGAAGCATGAAGATGCCAGGAACTGCCAAGTCCTGAAGAGGATGGATGTCACAGCCCTAGCTCAAGGAGCTCCTAGGTCTGGGATCCCTGAAGGGCTGCAATTCTTATCTCCTTCTCTCTTCTCACCTTCTTGTCATTTCCAATGTGATGAGTAAGAAACACATTTGAGCTCTGTTTGTGTTACGGCTCTTTCAGCCCTGCCATTCAGTGAGTCCTGAGTTCTTGTCCCAGTGCCAAGAAGAATGAGGTACATGGACAAATGGAGGGTAAGCAAGGTGAAAATGTTTCATTGAGTGATAGAACAGCTCACAGACTTTCAGTGAGTAGCTCCTCTCTGCAGCCAGGGTGTCTGGACAAGTCTTTAGCTCTTGGAAGAGAGAAGATCCTGGAATGGGTAGCCCCTCTATGCATCTGGTCATCCTGTCATCTCCTCAGCTCTCAGTAGAGAGGAGATCCTGGGGTAGATAGCTCCTCTCCACAGCTGGTCATCCCATTGTCTCCTCAGCTCTCAACAGAGAGGAGACCCTGGGGTAGATAGCTCCTCTCTGCAGCTGGTCTTTCCTATAACCCAACCACCTTGGGCACATGTCCTGAGAACCTCTTGAGGCTAACCCTCAGGCCATATCCCATGGATGTTCAGCTCTAGCACAGAGGTGGCGGTAGGTAGCTCCTCTCCACAGCTGATTGTTCTATCATCTCCTTGAGTCTGGCTGGGTCCAGGGCTTTTATGGACCCCTCAGAGGAGAAGAATTGCCCGCCAACTGGTCAATGGGCAGCCACTGGCAGACATAAAAAAAGCACCACAAATTCCCAGTCTGGTCTGTAGGACTGGTAGCTTGGATCCCAGGTTTCTGGCCCTCCCCAACTTGAGGATAGGGCTTCAGCAGGGACCTGCCTCCTGTCCAACTCCTCCCCACAGCCTGTCCACATCCTACCACTGCTCATAGGACTTAAGCTGCTTGTGCCAAGGGGAGCCTCGAGGCAGTACTGAGCTGCCTTCAGCACCCCTTTTGTTTCCTTTCCATTCTCATCAGCACCCAAAGACGAGGGGCTCAAGGTGGCGGGATGCCAGTGTGTCAGTGCTCCCCTGAGTGTACACATACCTGGCCAGACTGTGACAGCAACCTGGCTCAGCCCCAAACATGCTCTGAGATCAGAGAGGGCACCAGGAGCAGGGAGAGGCCAGGCAGTGGCACCAGACACCTCCAAGCCTGCAGGGGCAGGGGAGCCTTTCCAGGCCCCTGAGAGTGCAGATGCCTGGGTCTGCAGCTGCAGCTTGGGTGGCTGCAGTTGTGCCTAAGAGAGTGGAGCTCCTGCGTCCTCCTGGCCTCCACTAGCTCCATGGAGTGGGTAGCCCTGGCCACACCTCCTGCACTGCAGCCAGGTGTCATGGCAGCAGCACTCTAAATGGGCCATCGCTGCTGTCAAATATACACCTTAAATGCATTGATTGGTGTCTGCCTGTAAGTTCTGTTCTTTTAAAATGTATAAAACCAAGCTATAACCAGAACAATGAAGCAAGGAAAAACAAAGGCATTCAAATTGTAAAAGAAGATATAGAATGATCTTTTTTATACATATGTCATGGTCTTATATGTAAAAACAAATACAAAATTCCTAAGTTTTCTAGACACACATATACAACTATTAGAACACATTATAAATTCAGCAAAGTTGAAGGATACAAAAGTAATACTTCATTCTTAAAATATCCTTAGCTTTCCTCCATACATCATTCTTCAAACAATCTGAATATGTGGAGAAAATGTACTTTAGTGATAGATATTATATAGATATAACAATACTTGCTTTATTTTATTATGTTATCATCTCTCTATACACATATCTAATCATTTATGTACATGATTAGTGAGGGAAAAACAACTTTTATCATATACTAAAATCTACGTTTCGTTACAATACAGTATTTTAGTGTTAGAACAGGGAGTAAGTGAGGGTCCGCCAACTTAAATAACTTATGTAGTATACACAGCTAGTAGGGACAGCGTTGAACCACAAAACGGAAGTCATGGTCCTTCCCTTTACACATTCTAAGGTAGGAAGATCTGAATTACATGTGAAAGGAGTGCACAAAAGGAAAGTGATGGAGAATCCTAAAGGTTGCACTCATACCAGAACTGCAAAAAACTAAAAAAAGCTTTCTCTATAGCTCAATTCATTTCTTGTATTTTAATTTGATCTGTTGTAGATTTGAGCATAAACAGGGCTCAATTTAGATGGCATATTATCTGATAAAAATATATTTCTTTGCTATGCCTGTGTGTGAGTGTGAGAATGTCTTTTTGAGCTTGTTTGACAGTATGAAAAGTGTAAAGACAAGGCCAGGAAGAAACACAGAAAAACTACAGAGATAATTTAAAAAAATTCTTTAGACTTGTATTTCTCTCTTCTGTTCTAATCTTTGGATGCTTCAAGTTTCTTCATTAAGAAATAATGTAGATAACATTATGTATTCCATAATATATGGAATTATGTATTCCATAATGTATTCCACTATATATGTGCCACTCAGTATCTTTTAAATTCTTATACATTATAAAATTCCCCTAACAAAACACACTAATTATACTGAAAATGTAATTTTTTAAAAAATTGAAGATATATATGTTAATTAAAAATAAGATTTCTATGTAATAAATTTATGAAAGTATAGATTTTTACATTATGATGAAGTCAACTATGCTTAAAAATCGTAGGTAGCCTACATTTAAAAATAGTATGTATGGTACTCTTAAAGCCTCTGAATGCCCATAACAAGAATATGTTCCCTGTGTATCACTTTTATCCCAGTAGGAAATGATAATATACAGTATACAACTAACATAATGGGTTTGAAGTGAATATTAGTTGCCAGAAATGCAGGTAAAAGTTACTTCCACCACACAGGAAAATCACCAAAGAAGTGATATTGAATTGCACATGATAAACCCTCAAACTCTCTAAACTACTGTTTAAAAAATACCAAATAAGAAAAATATCAATTTTTCTCAATATGTTGAGTATTCTGGCATGGAGGTGTAATAAAAAGGGGAAATATGAGAATATGAAGAACTTTAAACTTAAAAAATAATAGATGGAGCAAAAAGAGAGTCTATGTGTTTTAGGCAGTTAGTTGGGAAAGAAATAGTAATAAATATAAAACGAGCAGAAAAGTTAGAAAAAAAATATTATCTACCTGTGTATCCTTTAAAAGCAAAACAAAATGACATAGGGAGAAATCAAATTCTTAAGCTCATAATTATTAAGGAGATAATAAATATGTATATATAATTAGAAGAGAAATATTCAAATTTAGGGGTTGATTTCAACCATATATTGGAGCTTTTGTGATTAACATGTTGATTTGAGAAAGAGTAAAAGTAAAAATTAAATATTTTTATTTGTCTATGTATTTGTTTACTATATTTTACATGTAAATAAAGAGCAATGAAGAAAATAAACACCATAGATACACAAAAAAAATAAACACTGAGAAATAAATAAGAATAACATATTGGCAGAAATGCATACAGTTGGGTAGAAGTGGTGATGGTGCTGTTTGTGTGTGTGCATGTATGCATGCACCTTATAATTGATATTGTGTTGTATATAGTCTCCAATTAATTGTTTATTCAATATAAATGAAAGTGAAAAATTTCTGACAGTGTTCTGAAAGCATTTACTGACCTTTTTAGTTTTCTGCAATTTATTTACTGAATCCCCTGTTTTTTGGTTTTATATTTTCAAAAAATGTGAAAGGACAGATATGGAAGAAAGAAAAGAAAGTTGGGGGTAGGTATTGTGAAGGATAATGTCAAGTGAATTTCTTCAAAGACAGTCAAAAATTAGGCTGAATTCTTACTTTACCACTTCTTAGCATGGCCTTCAATTTGTTAATTCACCTTTTCAGCTTTAGTTTATTACTTGTAAAATCTGAATAGTGGAATCTATTCAATGGAGAATGATGAGAATTAAAATTTAATTAGCAATATAATGCCTGTCACAGAACAAACACTTGATGTTTAGAAATTATTATTATAAAATACTTAGGAATTTAGTGCTTACACAATTGCATGTGTATACATGCAATTGCATGTGAATGATAATTCACAGATTTTCCTGGATGGACTGTAACATATAACTGCAAATATAGGGGTGATTATGGAAATTAATCATGTCTTAAACAATAAGTAATGCAAATATTTCTGTGCTTCTAATTTGCACTTATATTTTTTCTGCATATGGTGCAGAAACAAACATATTCAGAAACAAACATGCTGCTAGATTTTGATTGGATCACAGTGTAAATGTACTAAAATGTCTTCTCCATTCATCAGTATACAGCTGAGATTGTCCATATTATTACTTATTAATATATACAAATTAAATTGATTAACAGGCTTACTTTCTTTTGAGACAAGGTCTCACCCTATTGTGCAGGCTGTAGTGCAGTGGTACCATCTTGGCTTACTGCAGCCTTAACCTCCTAGGTTCAAGAGATTCTCCCACCTCAGCCTCCCCAGTAGTTGAGATCACAGGTGTACATGACCATTTCCAGCTAGTTTTTGTATTTTTTGTAGAGACAGGGTTTCAGCACATTGCCTAGGCTGGTCTCAAAATCCTGGGTTCAGACTGTCTACCCACCTCCCAAAGTGCTGGGATTACAGGCATAAACCACTGTGCCCAACTCCAGGATGCATAGACTTGCATATTATCAATGTGTTAAAGCTTACTTAACTTTCTCTCTCTCTCTCTCTCTCTCTCTCTCTCTCTCTCTCTCTCTCTCTCTCGCTCTCTCTCTCTCTCTTTTTTTAATGGAGTCTTGCTCTGTCACCAGGCTGGAATGCAGTGGCACGATCTTGGCTCACTGCAACCTTCACCTCCCAGGTTCAAGCAATTCTCCTGCCTCAGCCTTCTGAGTATTTTGTATTTTTAGTAGAGACAGGGTTTCACCATGTTGACCAGGGTGGTCTTGATCTCTTTACTTGGTGATCTGGCTGCCTTAGCCTCCCAAAGTGCTGGGATTACAGGCGTGAGCCATGGTGCCAGACCTAATTTTTTCTCTTTTGATAGAAATTAAGGTTGTTTCAAAAATTTATTTTTGTAGTAATTAGTATTTTATATTCTCGTTTATGCACATGTATTAGTACAGCTAGAAAAGAACTGCTTGTTTGAGTTTATAGACTTTTAAAATTTTTGTAAAAATAGACAAGCCTACATCCAAACCCAATATACTTTTGAATTCATAAGCTTGCTATTGTAAGAGTCTGTGTTTACACCACATACCTACACATTCTGCAACTCTAGATATCAACAATCTTTTGCGTGTTTAGTAACCTAAGGGAGAGAGGAAAGTTTCATTTTTTCAAGTTTATATTCCCAGCTACCACCAAAACTGCCTGTTTTACATGCTTTACTAATAATTTGTATTTATTGCGTCTGTATGTACTTATGAATGTGTATCTGTCACATTTTTGTGTTTTTTAACTTATTTTTCTATTGCTAATTTTATTTTAATATTAATTTTAAAAGCTATTCGGCTACATATGCTGAAAATACTTTTAATCCACTGTGTCACTTGCCTGTTTACTTGATTTATAGTACTTTTTGCTTTACTTAAGTTTAGTATTATATATACTTAAATATGCAGTCTTTCCTTTATAAATCATAAAGCATTATCTCACTTAACAAGATTTGTGACACTCAAAATAATTTCAAAGTATTATCTTGATGTTTAATAATTATTTTAATGTGTTTTAAAATATTTACATAAGAAATACATTTAGTTCCATTTGAGTATAATGTAGGTCAGGACTTTAATTTTTCAAAATTCATTCCAAGTGAGCAAGCAAGCATTTTCTAACTTGTCTATCTTTCTCTAATTGGAAATATCAAATATCATAAGCCAATTTTTCTATATGGGTCTTTTAGTGTACTTGTTCATATCGTCTATATATCCCTAAGCCAATACCATCGTATTTTAATTGTGATAAATTGAGAGTTCCGATATCATGTAGGATAATCACGATTACTATTTTTTAAAGTAATTTGCCAATAATACATTACAATAGAATTGTTAAATCGTTTTAAAATTACATAAAAGTCATAACATAATGCTTAAAATATTTATTCCTCAAAAATAAGCCTTATATGGTGACATGAACTTATAGTTCCAGCTGCTCAGGAGGCTGAAGTGGGAGGATTGCTCCAGTTCAGGAGTTTCAGGCCATAGTGCATTATGATAGCACCTGTGAATATCCACTGCATTCCAGCCTGGGCAACATAAGGAGACCTAGTTTCTAACAAGAGAAAAAAAAAGTAATAACGAAAGATGGACTGTGTTAGTATTTGCTTCCACCACAAAAAACCTGTTTAAATAACCTCTTCCTACCCTGTAGATGCTTTAATATTGATAAATCAGAATGTATTTATTTGCAAGTATAAATTGCTAGAACTATGCAGTCACTGCATAATTTTCATTATTCAAATGTAATAAAACTATTATGAAAAGTGTCTATTTTATTTCCCAGGAGTGAGTATTTTAACATTGTAAAATGCAGTAATTTTTTTTAAATAAAATTTTATTTTAATTGTTTGCCAGGCAGGTTATATGTATTTCTACAAAGATTCTGTCATAATATAGTATGTCAAGATTTTGAGAAGAAATGTTGCTGGTGTTATTAAATTATATTCAATTAATTACATTTCTGGTTGACTTCTATTTATTTTATATCTGCTAAAAAAAGATTGTGCAATATTTCATTTGTACCCTAAGTCACATATGAATTCCATTTGAGATATAGATAGAAGTATTATTTCTGACATTGGAATCAGAAAAGGGTAACAGACAATAACATGGCTGATTACTAAAGTAGAAGATGTAAATTCTGCTACATTTCTATGCATTAAAAGTCTCAGAATCCCTGAATTTTAATATAAAATACAATGAAGTGTATCAAATGAGATTCCCCTATCTTGCCTAGTAATAATGTGGTTAAATCACAATGTGAACACTTTAAAGGGCAAAATATGCCTTTAAAAAACCTTGCCTCACTAAGTTTCGAGAATATCTCATTTTATTTCAAAATCTTATTGAACTTTTCTACGTTTTGTTCCATGATTGACTTTTACAATATTAGTGTCTTGGTTGTCACCTCACCTAAAGAACAAGAGAGAAGAATGGCGAATGATTCGATGGCAAGATATAATCTCATAATTGGATGTGATGAAACTAAAGATGCAGAAGTACATTAAAAAAAGAATAATCGTGTATTTCAACTATGACAGGGTGTCTGCTTAACCATGCTCTATTCATAGTGATGAACAGTAGTGGCACTCAAATAGCATAAGCTTTTAAAAATACAAAACCATAGCCTATTATTTGCCTCTAAAGGGAATTCAGCTTAAAATGAAGCTCCAAATAAACGGTGAAGTTCATATATTATTGTGCCTGTGAGACCTAGCTTGATTAAGACATAAAATTTTGCTAGACAGTTTTAAGCTGCAAGAAAAGAAGGCAGAGTATCCTTATTTTCAAGTATTCAAGCTAGTATTTCCTATAACTCCACAGTATACAAAGAATGCATGAAAGCCTTATTTTATATGAGTGCAATTAAGTCATCAAGAGAAAACATAGTTTGGTAGTTAATAGCATGATCTGCAGAGTTAGATGTCCTGTATTCAACTCCTTGGTCTAATACTTACAATCTGTGTGACTCTGGATATGTTCCTGAACCTCTCTGTGGCTTAGTTTCATCAACAGTAGAATAGAGGAAATAAGAATACCTCTGTCATAGGATTCTTAGAATAATTATCTTAATATTTGTAAAAGCTTAACAGAAATGTTTATTTTGTGAAGTGGAAGTACATTCAAATATTTTAATGGGAGGAGAAATATGATTTAATTTTTATTTAAAAATATTTCAATTGCTGCTAAATGTATGGATGGCATTATGGGATTGGGGAGATTAGTGTAAAATGAAATAAATTCCATGGTTATCGAGATTACTCAAATTTTAAAAGTTGGTGATTTGACCAAGTTTAGCAGAGAATATGGGGATAAACTTTACAGGTAGAGTCAACAGAATTTTCTGTAAGATGGGTATATGCTAATGGGTTATTTTACAGTGAAATGGAGCAGCCTTATAGTCATCATAGACATTTGGATGTCTGATTTTGACATTTGGCAAAGATAAAGGCAATTAATGTAATAACTAATGGATGATTTACGATGTGCTTTTTATAGTCTAATATTCTCCTGGAATACCCAGTCCTGAGTGGCTTTCACCTGACTGATTTGTTAGACAGTCTAGCTTTGCTGTATTAACAAAGAGAAATAAAAGAACCTACTAAGAAATCTTGCCTTTAACTATTTTGAAATTATAATTTGTCATACAAATCTTGCCAGTTCAATCTAGAGAAAAACAGTGTCCTGGTGAGAATAAGAAAGACTCTAGGGAGTTTGTGCCTGGTTATCCCTCAGACCCCCATGTTTGCCTGCAGTCTCTGTCATGGAAGTACGCTTGTGGGCTCTTTCCATATCCAGATGTCTTCAATCTTTGCAATGGGATTTGGGGATTAAGTGAAAAAGAAGAATCAAGTATAACACTTAGGTTGTTGACTGCAGAAACTGGCTAAACTGAATGCTGATTGGGCACTGGTAAGGTATGGTTTTATAGTAAAAGTTAATTTTGTATATGTTAACTTTGACACACTTATTAATTGGGGCATATTAAGTGGCGATACCACATAAATAGCCTGAAATTCAAGGAATAGACTGGGCCTATGTTATATAATGTTATATGTATATATATTTATGTATTATATACATATATAAAATATGTATTTTGCTTTAATCATTTGCCTAAAATATTGTTCTGAGGTCAACATGCTTACTTATCTCAATTTCTACATTTTTGTAAATTCCTCTTTAAACTACTTGAAATAATAGGAAGGTAGATGTTGCTTTTACCTTGTTTGATTTTTCCTGAGGATATTACTTTCTTGCAAGCCACATAGTATTTCAATTAATTTAGTGTTTCACTGATGCATACTCTATTGTAATTGCTATTTCTGTAAATATACCTTCATATATTTTCCTCTAAAAGATGTTCTGTTGAGATTCTAAGCATGTAAAAGTACTGCACTCTGTCTATTTACTCAGCTTTGTACATATCCCTAACATCTCTGGAGATATTTGCCACTAATGCAAGTGGGTGTTTATATACTAAGTGTTTGTTTATTCATGGCAGTTCCAAAATGTTTGGAAAGTGATAATAAAAATCAATAATCCTGTGGTCATTGGAATGCTCTCCAAATTTCAATTTTAGCTATATTTATATTCGCAACATTCCATGAACACTCACAGTAGTTTAACCACTGTTTACTTTAAAGTAACCTAGAAATCCTGTTGCCACAACAACTGCACTTAAAACAGCTACATAAGTGAGATGGTGGCCCTCTGGTTATTGTGAATTGAAGATTACAGTCATTCCTATATGCATGTATCATTCTCAATGCTAAAATACACACACACACACACACACACACACACACACTCTCTCTCTCTCTCTCTCTTTCTCTCTCTCTCTCTCTCTCCCCCCTCTCTCCTTCTCTCTCTCTTTCTTTCTCCATGCATTTAGATATGCCATGATGCACACTTCTTTCTGAATGTCGTGATACATTAGCTTTAGAAACATACCACTTAAACAATGAATACAAGTTTTTTGTCTGAAATAATTATTTTAAAAATTGCCTATTATGAAAGAAATGGATATATTTATCAATTAGTCTTCTTTTATTGTTGTCTTAGCAAAGAAAAGTTCTTCAATAATCCAGTCACTCATATTAGTTTTCTATAGCTGTCAGAATAAATTACCTCAACCTTGGCTTAAAAGAGAAATTTATTCTCTGTCAGTTCTGGAGGCATGAAGTCTGAAATCAAGGTGTCAGCAAGTTCACATTCCCTTCAAAGACTCCACTGGAGATGAGTTTCTTGTCTCTTCCAGGTCCTGGTTGGGGCTAGCATTTCTTGTTTTGTGACTTCATCACTCCAAATCCCTGCCTTTATGGTCACATTGTCTCCTCCTATTCTCTTCATCATCTCTCCCTCTGCCTCACTCTTATAAGGATACTTAGTGAATTGTGGGGCCACCAAGATAATCCAGGAAAAGCCTCTCCCCTCAAAATCCTTATCTTAGTAACACATTTTGCTATATAAGATTTTAGTCACATATTCCAGGGATTAAGATGTGAACATAACTTCTTAGGGGTGACTTTTAAGTCTCCTACACTCATTATCATTAATGGAGGATAGATTTTGATGCTAAACTTATTATATACCCTAAGTGTTAATGAGAATGAAGCATTAGTTAGTGGGCAGTGAAACTCAGAAGGAAGATCTCCCAGTGACTTGGTAACATGTGAACACTAGGCAAGATGGCAACATGTACCGGCCAAGAGGAGTTGGTGTTTCTTCCTCTGCACCCACTACCCATCTCTTTTCTTTGTGGCTGCATTCTTCAGTGTGTTCATCTTACCAGCAAATACAATACACTTCAGAAGTGAGCCTATGACTACTCTATAAAATTACAATCATTTTGAAATAAAGTGTCACTCTGGTTTTAAAAATCTGAACAACACATTTAATTAATAAAGAAAACTTTGACACCACTATACATAGTGAATAAACTTATAAATGGTCATTTCTTTGTGTATCAATTATAAAACCATTACAAATTAATACACCAGAAGCTGTGCTTTTATGATCACTACCGTTCCAGTTTATCAGTACTTTCTGTATCATGAATTCTGGCTGGAAGACAGATGACAAGAGGAAAAAATAGATACATAAGATAATTAGAATATCAAGTATGATAATAGCTGATATGCATTGGACATTTACTACTCACAAGTATAGAATCAAATGTTAGTGTAAGATGTTATACTAATAACTGACTTTTTCTTCACATTATTTCATTTTTGTTGATTTCAGAGAGAAAGACATGGAGGCACAGAACATTTAAGTGTGTAGCTTAAAGTTAAAGAGCACAATGCTAAGAAATATCATTTAGAAGTCAAAGCCAGACAGTCTGCTTAAATGTCTAAACACTTATTTTCTATGCCACGCTGTTTCTCAATAAAGTATTATCTTGTAAAAGGAATGCCTTTATTAAAACCTTTAACTTTCATTTTATTTTATGATCAATAGAAATTTTGTTCTACATCGGAGGTGATGCAAGTCACTTACGAGCTCTGCCCTCTTAGAGCTACAATGAAGAGTCTCTTATCTAAACAGAAGTTCCTTTCTCACTGTACAAAGAAACGCCTTTGTGTCAATCTTGCTCGTTATGTAGTTTTGTCAGGAAAATAATTGTCACTGCTAAGTTTTGGAGCTCCAAGCAATTATTTCAAATAAAGGATAAAATTGAGTCATTCTATATTCAAAATTATCACAGCTTCCAATTATTGATCCTCTATCTACAGTCACATACATTATCTTTAACTCTCAGAATTATAGAGATGAGAAAGTTGACATTCAGGGATTTTGGACTTGATGAAGCTCATTCAGCTAGTAAATAGATGAGCTGGGATTTGGATCAATCTTGGGTTGACTCCAAAGTTTGTGATTTTTTCTACTAGGAAAAATTGCATTTGACAGTATCTTCAATGGAAGCCAGTTAAACTGGCAAACACTTCCAAAAGTGTGTTAATTTCATATAAGGTATAGCTAAGAAACTAGAAAATTTGGCTTAATTTATAATAGAGTGAGTACAATTATAATTATGAGGGGAAAGAAAATACATTCATGCATCTTTAGGCTGAAATTTCTCAGTCAGTTCTAAGTTAATAACCATATAGTATCTTTAAAACAAATAAAAAGTTTATGTCTTAGGCCACCCCTTCCAGAATAAACTCAATAAAACATTAATCTAACCATTACCATAGTATGCAGGTAAAACTGGGAAAATAAAACATAACCTTCAGTGACTTGGTGTTTTTAAGGGTGCCTCCAACTTCACTGGTATCTGTCACTTTTTTTCAATAGAAATTGTTGATGGATCAAGTAGAAACAACAGAAACTATACTGTATTAATCAGTATTTAAACATTTCTACTTTATTTCTTTTTGAAATGAAAACTATAGAGTTTCATACCACAATCTTCTGGAGAATATAAAGACTTTAGCAGTGCAATTGCCAATGCTTTCATAATTATAAATCCAATCATTGATAATTTACTCCAAATCATTTGTCAACTCTGAGATCCATTCCCAAAATTCTTATTTAAGTACCAATATACCTAAAAAAACACCCAAATACCTTCAATAACTATAATTATTATCCTTAGCTTACATATGCATAATAAATTTTTAAAAATCACATACTTTAAAATCAACCATTGTATTGAATACATAATAAATACATACAATTTTATCTGCCAATTGAGAATAGAATAAAATAATGAAACCTGAAAAAAGCAAAAAGAATCTCAGCTTCCTTAAATGGGTCTCAGAAGTCCAAGGAGATGAAAGCTATTCTTTAGTTCATAATATTAATAATGCTGATTTGTAAATATGATAAACACAAATTTCCTGTAGCCCAGCTATTCAGAACCTGGAGTATTCCTATATTCTGGCTACTGGTTTTCTTGATGCAGTTTTATAGAGACAAAGGCAACACTCACAACGGGAGAAATTAGAGCACATGGATAGCTGTATATTTTCAGATCCCATGTCTATTGGGAGTCAGGTCTTGAGTCTAAATGTATAATTATAGATTGTGTCGTGGCAAAACTTTACTAACTCCTTTAGATAACAACTTCAGAAGGCAAATAGGAAATGTGAATCATTCTTGCTCCTTTCAATAATCTACCATATATTTATTGTATTTTATCAAAGGCATAACTAACAATATATCTAATATCTTTAGAACTTATCAGGACCTTCTTTAACAACTCTTGAAGTCAGAAAGTAGAAAATAAAAAAGTCTAGTCTTTGTTGTTAAATTCCAGAGTCACCATTTAACAGCTTTGTTTTAGCTGTTAGGACATAGTAAGAATACTTAATTTTCTTATGCTTCATATCTTTTTTCCACACTAAAGAGGGATAATAGTAATTACTCAATTAAATCATTTGATGTACCAATTAGCATACAAAAATAGAAGTAGACTAAATATGGAGCAAATGATAACTCTTCCTAAGTTCTACATTTATACTATGAGTTTCTAAGGTTTGGTCCAGAATTTTGACTTCTAAAGAAAATGGTTTCCTCCAAGCAGACTATAACATACAATGATTTGTTGAGTGTGTCTGTGATACTCTTATTTTTAAGATTTAATAACTGATATACCTAAATCTTTATCTCATTCTCCATATTTCCAGTGTGGAACATCATAAAAGGTTTAGTCTGAAATCCTTCTATTCTGGTGTCAGCTTCTTGAAATGATGCTCTGGTTTTTATTTATTTTTTATTTTTTTATTTTTTGTATTGTTTGTTAATTTTTGTTTAGGCCACAAAAATAAAAAAATAAAATAAAATAAATGGGCTTCTATATTCCAAAGTAAATTGTTAGATGATTTATGCAGAATAATAAAGGAGATCCTTAAAACCAGTTTGCAATTCTTAATCCATCACTAATCTGATGTTGCAAGAGTTTAGATTGTTGGAAACTGGAGGGTTTCTCTGAAGAGAGTGTGCTAATTTTAAAAACATTCTTCCACCTCATTTAGGTTTTGAAGGTATTTTATGTCTCCTAGAACATATGTGAAACTATGAGCTAGTGGCTAACTCTTCTGAAAAAAAGTGAATAGAGTGAGCTGTTTATGGAATGAGCCTGTTGCAACAGGAAAGATGGTTACATTTGCAAATTACCTGCTCTATCATAGCTAGGAGGCCATAGTTATGTGATTATTAGGAACTGCTTGAAAGACTTGATGCTTATCTGCAATGCCAATATCAGTCTAAAATTGCTCTAAAAGGGACAATTGTGATCTGGATGGTATCAGAGGATGATGCTACCCACACCCAACGAGGCTTGATTACATCAATCACTAAAGAATTTGAGGGAAAATGTTAAGAAGCCTGTTCAAGAAGAAACACTACCTAACCTGAAAGACCCACTTGCTACACTCCCATAATTAATTCCAAGAAGCACCCAAGAGAACCTGAGAAATAAAATGAGCTTTAATTAGAATTATCTAGAGTAAAACAACCCTGAATTACCTATGCACCAGTCAAGTAACAGTTTCCCTGCCCTAATCCTTCCTTACTACAACTTTGCCCCCAAAAAGCAATCTAGTGAATAGGGAAGAAAGGATCAAAACATAAGAATGGCAAATTTAAAAGGTACCAAAATTTCCTTTTATCCAGAGTTGGTCAGCCTTTGGTAGGGAAAAGTTGGGAAGGGATTTTACTTTTTCTGACTTTGAAAGAATTTTAGGATTTTGTATATCCTAATTAGACAAGTCCTGTAGCACTTGAGCTCTTGCTTTCTGGCCACTGTCACCAGGTGGTGACAAGGAACACCATTCTGTCCAGTACTGGATGTTTGTATGCTGCTATAGTGATGTCTTTGTTACACAGGACTGAAAGGTCAGAGCTCTTTTCATTTATATTGCATACAGAAACACGACTGACTGGGGTATGAACTTTAAGTTAGAGTGGCAGAATCCAGAAAAGTTTCCAGTCTAGCTTCTCCATCACAAACACATAGCTCCTTTGTGTGTGTTGGCATTGATTTACTACCATATTTCCCACTTTTCGTGGCTTCTGTTTTCCAATTTTGATTGGCATAAACTTGTCCCAAGCAGATAGGTAATATGATAATTTCCTCAAATGATTTCTAAGAATTCTTATTAACTACCCTAGTCTCTCACTAAGATCTTAAAATAAGGATCCGAGAGAGAGAAAGCCTTCAAACCCCAATGTTCTGTCAAACACTTTTCCTAGTCAATGGGAATTGTATTTTCCCACTATGAAGAGCAAATAATATGCTTTTCCTCACTTATGAGAGTAGAAGTAGGGGGTATAGTTAGGTATTTGTTCTTCATCTAGCATCACGTTATTTTAAAATCTTAAATATTTCAATAGAAAAAGAGGAGAACATTTTTTTAGAAGGGCTTCTTCTTTAACACACATACACACACACACATATATATATTTATATATATAGTTTATATATATTTAGGCCATATATAATGGCCTACCTTCAACATGGTTAACAGGCCGGGAGTGGTCGCTCATACCTGTGAGACTGAGACAGGCAGATCCCCTGAGGTCAGGAGTTCAAGACCATCCTGGTCAATATGGTGAAATCCCACCTCCACTAAAAATACAAAAATTAACTGAGCGTGGTGGTGCACACCTATAATCTCAGCTACTTGGGAGGATAAGGCAGGAGAATCACTGGAATCCAGGAGACAGAGCTTGCAGTGCGCTGATATTATGCCACTGCACTCCAGCAGCCTGGGCAACAGAGACAGACTCCATCTCAAAAATAAAAATAAAAAAAAAAAAGGAAGGTTAACTATTTAAATTCTACCTGTCCAAACCCAGCTCTGTCTTCTTCTCTTTGGGAAGTCTCTGCTTCAGCTGGCATTAAATACAGGTGCTTTTCATCTTATTGTAATGCATCATGAAATAATGAAAATAAAATGGGTAAACATGCTTTTGTATCAATATTATTTTATCATTCATTCTTTTTAATTATCCTTCTCCAAATAGCCAATTTGCTGAATTTTTTAACCTCTTTAAAAAGGTGCTTTACATTTCTAATAATACATGTTAATCCCATTAAATTCAATGTAGTAAATATGACATAAAAATATTGTGATGTATTAAGCTTCGTCACAGTTAATATATTAACTCTTGCAAATTGCCTGCTTGTAGTTCTTTAAAATATCTACAACATTCAACAGATTTGCTAGCACAATATAATTGTTAATAAGCTCTTCCAAATAGAAAGAAAAAAATAATAGTGTATTATAATTTTGAACATCTCCCATTTACCATATAAAGTAGGTAACTTTAAAAAACATCTAATTTCCAAATACATTTTTTTAATTAAAAAATGTGTTTTTTTGCACCACGTATTTAATAACTGTTAAAAAGACATCTGCATTGTCAATAGATGGCAGCATAGCTCTTTAAGAGTTCCTGGGGAACTACTTAACAGTTTAAGATCATAGCCATTAGCAGGCTAAAAATGGTAATCTCAGTAAAGCTTTCTCACTGAATTTTCCTTAATACTTCATTGCAATGATGCTATTTCCAAAAAAAAATGAAAATAATATGTAAACTAGAAATATTTTATTTTGTTTTAATTTAAGGTTATGTAATTTTGGTGTTAGGGGCTGTCAGATGAAGAAAGAGACATTATCGCTGACACACTAATGTATGAATCTTTCATTTCACTATTAGACCTTGAAGTATTAATTTGACATATAGTGTGCGAACTTTTAATAAATTATCAATAATATCTCAATCTAAAGAACACTTTTAACCAAAATTTTAAGAAATTGCTATAGAGAAAGAATAATATTTGACCATCAATCTCTCTTTTCTAGAAAGATATTTAACTGGTGCGAGCAGAATCTCTTTAAACACTTTAGTGAATCTGCCTTCGGGGAAGCTCCTAAGGAAAGAATGATGAACTTTCAAATCACTTCCATAAAATCACACATAGATCAGGTAACTCTTTAGAAAAAATAGTGCTCTTTATGGACTATTTGAATTTTATTTAGATGGTCCAAGATGCCTCTAAAGTTGAAGTTGATAGGGCTACAATATTCGTACAGAAATAAATGCTAGCCATAAAGATATAATGTGCTGACAGATATACGAAGAGAAATCCAGGAGGAACAGTAATTTGTCTTAATCGACAAAGATTTCTGCCCAGGAGCTATCACTATAAAATATAAAAGAGCATCAATCACATAGTACAAATAAGCAGGTTATAGCCTTACAATTAGACTGAATAGTTCCGAGCAATTCATATGTGGCGTTGCTTTATTATTATTACTAATCTTTGTCAGTATTCAAGATTCTTAAAATTTTTCTAATTTGTTTTTTTCTTACACTTTCTTCTTTGTCACAAAGAGAAAAACCCAAATTTATTAGATCTGTTTGACTAAGTCTGTGACAGATTTTCCTATAGCATGTATTCACATGGGAATGTAATGGGAAAAATACTTTTCTCTTCAAAAATCCCTCCTTAATAACTGTTTTCAAAAAATGACTGCTGTGTTTAGTAGGTTATTCTAAGTAGATCTTTTATTTATTCATTTATAGGTTATCTTTTTTCTTTTCTTTTCCTTTCTCCTTCCTTCCCTCCCTCCTCCCCTCCCTCCCTCCCTCCTTCCCTCCCTCCTTCCCTCCTTCTCTCCTTCCCTCCTTCCTTCCTTCCTTCCTGAGACGAAGTTTTGCTCTTGTTGCTCAGGCTGGAGTACAATGGCGCGATCTCCGCTCACGGCAACCTCCACCTCCCTGGTTCAAGCGATTTCCCTGCCTCAGGCTCCCGAGTAGCTGGGATTACAGGCATGCGCCACCGTGCCCGGCTAATTTTGTATTTTTAGTAGAGACAGGGTTTCTTCATGTTGGTCAGGCTGGCCTCCAACTCCTGACCTCAGGTGATCCGCCTGCCTTGGCCTCCCAAAGTGCTGGGATTACAGGTGTGAACCACCACGTCCTGCCTAGGTTATTAATATGTTTATTTTATATCTATTTGAGTGAACATCTGCAATTTCAGGCATTGTGATACCCATGTTATTTCATAGATAGGGTAGAAGTCTCTTCCTTTTCTTCGCACTCAATAGAAAAGATAGGCACATAAACATATCTCCAAATAATGTCAGATTCTCAGGTTCCAAGTGAGCAACATATTTTTTTAGAGCAATAGTCAATAGAGTACAAAGCATCAAGTATGTTTAGTTTAAAACTTTTCATGTATTTGTATATAATTTATATGACTCCCCTTTTTTTTGAGATGGAATCTCCCACTGTCACCCAGCTTAGGTGCAGTGGCCTAATCTCAGCTCACCGCAACCTCCACCTCCTGGATTATGAACCCTTGTTTAAACCATCCTTGTAGTGTAACTCAGTTGTGAGGAGTGAAAGGTCTATCCATTATTGTGAAAACACGAAGGTGATACTCTCTACCTTTGTCAGGAAAGAATAAAGGAGAACTGGGAAATAATACTATTTTTAACGTACTTTTTCTGAAACAAATGTGCTTGTGCATGAAACCTAGAGTGGGGAAACAAATCTAATCTTCATATCTTGTCCATTCTCAATCATGTAAACCACTTTAAACAGTATGCTTAGAGAATCCAAGTTGTTGCTGAAGATGAGGAGAATACTCAGGAGAATTAGAGTCCTAATAATTTAGCAGGGATTATTACTCTTTGATTTTGTAGATATCCAAATATTCAGTAGATTACAGTAAAGAGCTAAACAATTATATGTAATTTCCCAGGACATCTGATAACTTTAACTGGCATACCTAGTTTTTAGTTTATTTATTTATTTAGATACTACTTCTCTATCAATAGGTCTATGTTTCTGTCAATAGCACCTACGTCTACATAATGGTAACACCTTCTCATCAAAATAAACAGAAGACACATTTAATTTAAAAAAGTGTTTATTTATTGAACAAATGGTAATAGTGCCCAATCTCAGGACATCTGTAGGTTACACAGGGAGCTAAAATTAAAAATAGTTATAAAAAATTACAATTTCAGAATTGTCCTAAAGTCAATTCAAGTGTCCAGTTAACTATCTATGCTACAATTAATTTAGATATTTAAAGTATTGCTAATTATGTGAATTGATTTAAGGAAAGTCTCAGTTTTAACATATCTAAGATAGAAAATTGCAAAGGAAAATGACAAAGGTGCACAACTTTCTTAAATATACTATTATACAGCATTAACTTTAACTTTGCATTTACAAACAGTGAAATAAATCTTTCAAGTCCTCTAACAGTGACAAATGATGGAAAATAACATTGAATGTCTTGCATTTAGTGCCTTGCAACTTAGGCAAATGTAAATATTTCCACTGTAACTGAGTTACACTTTTGTCATCAATGTAACATTTTTAAAGACACTCAACTTTTTAAATTAAAAAACATATTTAATATAGCTAACTTGTGTAAATATTTGAAATGTTAAGTTATTTTAATTTTTTCAGTACAATTAAAATTAAACTTAGAAGACTATATAATTAACATCATATTCTTTAGAA
Organism: Cheracebus regulus; assembly: GCA_963574635.1. Lineage (NCBI taxonomy): Eukaryota > Metazoa > Chordata > Mammalia > Primates > Pitheciidae > Cheracebus > Cheracebus regulus. Next base: position 1,640 of record CAUYQU010065636.1, on the reverse strand, counting down.
ACCAATGTGAATTATTCTTAATTGCGTGTAGTTAGACGCTTTTGTGTTGTCGAGATTAAGATGAAGACGACTGAGACAAACAAATGAGAAAAATATAAGAGAAAGAAAGAGGTGATTATATAATCAATTATTTTTATTGTATAAATTGTCAAGGTATTTTTAACTTAATAAATTTTACTTTTTAGAACAACTTTAGGTTTGTATAAAAATTGAGCAGATGATACATGAAGCTGAAATTGGGACTCAATTATTTCTATTGTCATTTTAGCTACATTTCTTTAAAAATTTTCCAGTAAGATTTACTTAAACTACATGATATTATGTTTAGTGTCATGATAAAGATGTAATATTATGAAGCCAGATGTTTGATTTAGAATTTAGAGTGAGGCTGTTGAACCAGAAGTCTTTGTTTTCAAACCTAATTCTGTCATTTTATATTCTTAGCAAATATGCTTAATTTTTCTGCAGTTTTGGTTCCTGATATAGAAAATAAAATTTGTGGTAATATCTATATTTAAAAGTTCACCTATTGACTAAATAGGTGGCAAATGTAGAACATACATTCACATGTATGTTCTAGGCCTACTTAGCAGAGGGTCTAGAACATAGCAAGTGTTGGTTACTGTTGTAAAAGTGAAAGCTACTACTCAATGTAGTAGTCACATTGCAAGTATGAATATACTTGAAGTAGCTTATAATATAGGTCCATTCATTTTATGACTTGCATTTCTAAATGTGGCACTAATTGTAAATTTAGTAAATCTAAATCTTTCTTAATTTTGAATTTTTATCTTTTTAAAATTTATATAACTTTACAGATATATGTTCACCAGCACTATAGTTCACAAGCACAATAGCTCTAAAATATAATGTAATTCTGTATGTTTCTGTTTTGTAAAAATAACTAGTAAATCTCAGCTACAATATGTTATACTCTTTTATTTAATAAAACACTTTTACCAGGATTATTTCAGAAAACAAACTCTATGGCTAAAAAGTAAACAAAATTAATCTATTTCACTAGTTGAATTCTTCTTTGCAGATGTAAAAAAAAACATATAATTTTGGAAATATGCCTTTAGTGTTTACAATGTGTTAGGTAGTCCTCTGATACTGTATATTAGTGATCTGGATATAAAATTGTAAGCATGCTTACTTTTCTGATTCAATTTTGTATCTAGACACACAAATGTAGAAGAAAAAGGAAATAAAGACAAGTGAAATGCTGAAATTGGTTGTTTGGAGGTAAAGTACTTAAATATATGTGTGATAGTAAGCCAAAATAAGATGATATAATAGAATAAGCAAAAATAACTGCAATATTAAGCACTTAGCATATGTCAGGAATTATAATAAATGTGTAATTATATAGTTTAATACTTATAACCTTTATATCCTTAAAAATTAGTCAAACACTATGATAAGTATTAGTTCATTTGAATCTCAAAATTATTCTATGGAATAAATTAAGCAGATATTATGTTTATTTTTACAGATAAGGAGACTTTGAGGTACAGTGGCCACATGCCTTGCTAGTGACAATGATTGGGAAGAAGAATAAGTAATGCTTAAGCCCTTTCCTGAAAAAAGTTATTTCTTCCTGTTTTGGGACCATGGACTTAATTTGTTTGTTTTTTTTT
>CAUYQU010065635.1:0-32570 GCA_963574635.1 Cheracebus regulus | reverse complement strand
TTGTTTCTTTCTTTCTCCTTTTCTCTCTTTTTATAAAATCTCTTCCACTTCCTTTCTTTAATTATTAAAAAAAAAAAAAAAAAAAAAAAAAAACAGTCCTACACAGCACTCTTGTTTTCTCATTAGGAACCTAAATCTACTTCCATTCACAGCTGGCACCCTCCTTGTGATCTTGAACATGCATGCCCTATGACCTTGTTTGATGACATTCCTGATCTGTAAACCCACTGAGACCAAAACAGAGTCCCCTCAGTATCTAGTGTGGTTTTCAACCTATAATATATATCAAATAAATAGTGTAAGTGACATGTGACAAAGACCACAGAGGCATAAATTAAACAATTTAATTCCATTACTTACAACATTTAAATATCTACAAAGCTCAATCATGTTTTGACGAATTTGTAAAATATGTTTCCAGAAAATCTCCAAGTAGAAACTTTTGCAATTACTTCCCATGTTCTCTACTTAGACACAGTCTTTTCCACTGGAGCTACCCCTGGTAACTACCACCTAGTACCACTGATATGCATCACCATTCTTCTCCACATACAAGCCACTGAGATTATGAATATAAATCTTATGAACCCTAGCCAGCCCTACAACCCTACCATGAAACACCAAAAATAACCACGTCCAGGGAAATGATCGTAGACCTTTTTTAAAATTCTGATTCCTGCCACCAGAGCAATACCATGGGCTCTAGTCAAGGTTATGATCGTCTTTTGAACAAGTGATGAAAAGGTTGTAGGAATTTCAAGTGATAGTAAAGGTGACCTATGTTTTATAGGCTGGTGAAAGTCTCAGAATTGAAACATTCTATATTGCAATTCTGTTTGCTGGTCTGTCCCTCCTCTTTAAACATGAAGACCCTGAGGCAGGCATCATGTCTGTCTTGTATACCCTTACTCCCTCAGATCCTACCTAGCACAATGCATAGTAAATTGTACTTGCTGAACAACATAATAGAGAAAAGATAGACAAAACCATTTAGTGTGCTATTATTAATACAATGTATAATCATTTTTGTTGTGACAACAACCTGATTCTCTAAAGGAGGTGAAAAAGTAATTCATGAGAAATATAATATAGATCAAATTCATATAACCTTCTGTAGTCATTGAATAGTTAAATGTTTCTGTCCTGAATATTAATAGTTTCCAGAAAAAGAAAACAGGAACATTTCTAAGAAGTTCACAGCAAATAATCTGAAAAAAGAGAAATATATTCCAGCTGCCTTGTGAGCCAAGTAAACCTGCATTTGCTCATTGAAATCAAAGTCTGACAAAATAAATTTTGGTGCTTCACTGGAAGGAAGGTCACTGCGTGGACCCATGCTTTTTTTTTTTTTTTTTTTTTGGTCAATGTGTACCTTTTATTTAAAGCTTCATTTATTGACACTATTATTTCAGGGCACCTTCATAGGTTGTATAACACTGCCAATATCAGAGCTCAGTATCATAACCAATGTTCACTATGATATTCTTGAGTTTTGAAGTAAAACATACATTAGGCCTTGTTACTAAGGCAGAGACATACTTGATGTTTTTCATCCAAAAAGTAGATCAGCATTTATAGGTTATGTTTCAACTGCCTGTTCACCATGTTATTGGAGAAACCCTCCTTCTCTTTTGCTGGTAAAGACAGAATACCATAGTAACAATAAGAGCTTAATATAATATACTTTCATTGAGTGCCAGTCAAATGTCAGAACCCACCTGGGTACTCATGATGCCAAAGTGACTAAGATATGAACCTTGCCTTCAAAGAGCTCACAGTCTGCACTGAGGAAAGCTGTATGTTGAACAACTGGAATTACACACCCGACCTGTGATGATACTGGTGTGCAAGAAGTGCTGTTGGCGTAGGGGAGAGAGGACCAGATCTAGATCTTGGGGACACCAAAAAGTAAGGAACAGAAGGGGAAAAAGACTGTATGTCCTGTTCATGGAATAGTTGCAGCTTGGCTAAGTGGGAGGTTGGGGTGGCAGGAGAGGTGGAACGTAAGGCTGAAGGGATTGGTTGATGTCATACACTTAAAAGTCATACTAAGAGGTTTGGCTTTCAATGATGGCACCAAAAGGTGCTTTCCATGAGAAGAATAACCAGTGGCTCTGCAAAGGTTCAAAGGGTGACTTAGGGAGCCTATACTCCCTGCTCAAACCAAATATCCATCAACCTCCTCACTAAAGTATACATTTAAAATGAAACAAAGTGTGTTTTCCCTGCAAACATACATTCATTCAAGCTCCTATCCTTCTATATTGCTATCCTTAAGCTCCTATATGGCAATTCATGAGTCACCCCTGAGGGCTTCCATATTCCATGGGGATGCGCACAGGTAAAAGTCAAATATCTTTAGAATAAATCAAGCCAAGAAGGCGGCTTTACCTTTCTTATGTCAATCATGGCACCAAATCAAAGAAAGTCAGGGTAATGAGGAATGCTGAGGTCCCTGAGAGGGAAGCTGTCTGGGAAGCCTGTGTTAGATTTAGTCTCGAAGGGCAAGGATCTCACCAATTAGTTCCAGCCTCCCTGTGACATAAGCTATACATATTGGCAGTAAAGTAACTGAGAACCAATTGTGTCGCCTCAGGCAGTGCTAGATTAGATGTACAGTGCATCTTCAGCAGCTATTAATAGTAAGGAGCCTGGAGCCAATTAGAAATATGTCCATGTAATAAGGAAATGAAGTACTCTGTGTAAAACATCATTATCTGTCATCCATAGGCAACAAAATAAAAACACACACACACAGCTGAAGAGCATGTTCACATTGAACAAATATTCCTGTGAGGATCCTAGGTCTATAATAAGCCACAGATTGAATTAAAGATGATGGTTCTTACTTCTAGAAGCTGGCTGATTGAAGAAGAGAAAATAGTGTAAGAAATGTAGGTGAACACATAGGAGCTGAATAAGTGAATACATTTGTGGTGATTCTTTACGAAATGAAGTCCACTGCAAACTCTTTGGCAATTAAGTAACATTTAAGCAAATATGCTGCTTGGTAGTACTTGTAATACATAGCCTGAAAAACTGAAAATGCTTTGCAGTTTAAGCTAACTATGTGCTTTTTTGCTATATCAAAAGCTGATACATTACGTATACATAAAAGTAGGTACATGAAAACTTGGAACAATATAAAACATTTTGAAACTGTTAGCCAATTTGGCCAAAGTCTTCTATGTTACTTATACATTTTTTATTTGAGGGGATAATATGATGTTGCAAACAGCCGCCATAAAGCAAACAGGACAAGCTATATATTTGCAAAGGAAATTGCAGGTCATGGCATTAATTTTTTAAAATCTAGCCACCTTTGTAGATTTGTGTGCCTATAACTCATATACATAAACTGCATTTAAGTTTTGCAAAGAAGTTTAAAAATTGCTGAGGTATTATTTAAGCACAAAGATATTTTATGGCACCATTTATTACTTAAGGCAAAACAACAAGATGAGTGGATATAAAAAATCATTGATTTTAATTCTTGAAGAGCTACTGTTTGAAATTATTAAATATAAATATATACGAACAATATACCAAAGCAAGATTATTAATAGCTTTTAAATATTAAAAAGCATTAATTTAACACAGTGACTGAGGCCCTATTAGATTCAGAGCTAGTGAAATCTAGTGAATAGAGTGACAGGGTACCATAATTTCATATTTTTAGTCTTATTTATGAGTCAGACTGCAGTCTTGGAGGATCTAAATAGGAATATTCAGATTTATTTCCAAATAATCACTTTTCATCTCTTTTCTAATTTTAGTCTGCACAAACCTTTCTGATTCACTGGGTCTCTGACAGACAGTTGTAGATGAGGGCTGGTTGGCCAATGTAGTAAGACCAGCTTCTGTCACTCAGGGATGCTGGGGCCCGAAGCTGGTGAGACTCACAGGGCGGCTGTGAGAACATCACGTACACGTGTTGTTCCATCCATGGCACACGCTGCTTGCTGTCCTCCTAACAGCCAGCCCCTCTTCCCTTCTTCTAGAACAGGGTTCCTCAATCCTGGCACAAGTGACAATTGTGCTGGATACTGCTTTGTTGTAGGGGACTTTCCTGTGCATTGTAGCATATTTAGCATTTCTAAGAAGTTTTTGCCCCTTTCCATTAGATGCCAATAACAACTCCCTTCTTCCTCCAGGTTGTGACTATCAAAAACGTCTCCAGATATTACCCAAATGTCCCTTGAACTGGGGAAAGGCAGATATAAAATTGTGTTAGGCTGATAACCATTGTTCTTATAGAACCCTGCCTTATAGTCTTGTTGTCCCCACAGTACTGTAAGCATCTATAAGCTGTAAAAAAGGCAGCTTCCATTCCAGCTGAGGAGGGTGAATCTTGACTGGTTTAGATTAATTATGGTGGTTCCATTCCCCTTCTCACATGTTGGTTTACATATGAAAATGCAACATCATTCTGGCCAAGAAGATAAAAGAGAAGTCTGCTGAGAGACCCCAATGAAAGGATTCCTCACTCTAGGCTACCCTTTGGAGATCTATCTATCTATCCATCTATTTATCTATCTATCTATCAAACTATCTCTGCCCTTCATAATAATTTTAAGGCCATGAATATTTTATTTACTGCAGTTTCTCTTCTTCTGTATATATACCCCTTGGAGATATATAGGCAAATTCTCAGGCCTCACCCTAGACCTGAATCAGAACTCGATGGAGTCAATACTCTACAGTTTAAAAACACCCTGCAGGGGATTTTGATACATGCAAAAGCTTCTGAGTATGTGCATGTATACATATGTACACATATGTACACACACACACACAAACTGTCTGCACCTCATAAATTTAAGGCCATGAATGTTTTATTTACTGCAGTGTATTTTCTTCTGTGCTACATTGATCACTTGAGATATGGAGACACACATACACAAATAAAGAAAAAGAAAGAATAGAGTGAAAATAAAAGGCAGGAGAAAGAAGTGTATTTGCTCGTCAGGGCTCTCATAACAAAGTACTACACACTAAGTGGCTTAAGCAACAGAAATTTATATTCTCACAGTTATGGAGACCAGAAGTCCAAGATTAAGGTGTCGACAGGGTTGGTTTTATCTGAGGTCTCTTTCCCTTGGCTTGTAGATGTCTATCTTCTTCCTGTGTCTTCACATGATCTTCCCTCTCTACATCTCCATCCCTGTCTACATCTCTATCTCCAAATTTCCTCTTCTCTTAAGGATACGAGTCATACTGGATTAGGACCCACCCTAATGACCTCATTTTAACCTAATCACCTCTTTAAAGACCATCTCCAAATACAATTACAGGCTGAGGTTTTGGAGGTTAGGACTTCAACATGTGAATTTATAGGGGGTACACAATTCACATATATCAAGCAGAGAAGAAAAAAAAAGGGCGGGGGAAGAAGAAGAAGGAGATGTATCAGTTGGGAGTGACTTCCTCTGCAAGTGACAGAAATTAACACTTCATTAAAATAGAGCTCTGCTTTTATCACTAACATTAAGTCTGATGGGTGACGTGCTGGTTGAGTTGGTCAAAAATGTCATGGAGAGCCAGTCTCTATCACTCTGCCACCTTTGGAATTTTTATCCTTATGCTAGTTGCCTCATGGTCACAGGTGGCTATTGCAGCCCTAAGGCAGGAAGAGAGGGAAGGGGGCTGTGCCAGTGATCTTCTTCTTACCTCTGTCCTCTTGTAGAGAAGCAAAATCTTTCCCAAAAGGTCCTCAACCTATTTCCATTTATACCTCATTAGCCATAACTAGGGCATATGGCCAGCCCAACTGCTAGTGAATCTGGCAGAGCAGGTACCTGGCTTTTCAGAACCTCTGGTAACAGGCAGCAGCAAGGGGTGGCTTGAGACAGCTGTTGGATGAGCCCATCAACCACATCTATCCCAGGGAGGAAGAGAGAGAGAGAGAAGAGAAAAAAATAGGAGGTGGTTGGGGGGAAGATGAGAAGATAAAAAGAAAGCTACCTGTATTCATTATGAAATACCATACACGAAAAAGCAGTTTTTGAACAGAGCTATCCAATGGTGTTCCCCTATCCTATTTTTTAAATTAGCTATTATATTTTTTTAAATAGCTCATTTTTTATAATTTTTATAATTAGCTATTATAATACCCAACACCTTGCTTAAGGGTTTAGATGATTGCTCACCTTTTGGCATAAACATATAATATATATTTGATGATTGCCTCTAGGTAAGGAGTTATATGTGCACAATAAACCATACATCCCTAGCGTGTAACACAGTACTTGGTACATAGTAGGTAAGTACTAAATATCTAATAATGAATTAAACCAGTCCAGGTAATTGTGGGAAGAGTACCTAATAACTACTCAAAAAGATATCATGAGGATTTCTTTGTTTTGGGAACTTCTTAGAAACGCAAATTCTCAGGCCTCACCCTAGACCTACTGAATCTGAACTAGATGGAGTCAATATTCTATGGTTTAAACACCTTACAGGAGATTTGATGCATGCTAAAGCTTCTGAGTATATGCATGTACACATGCGTGCATACACACATAGCTAAACTATCTCTGCCCTTCATAATTTTAGGGCCATGAATATTTTATTCACTGCAGTTTCTCTTCTGTGCTACACTGATCATCTGAAGACACTATTCTGTTCTATAAATCTTAAAAAAAAATTTTTTTTTCGAGACAGAGTATTGCTCTGTCACACAGTCTGGAGTGCAGTGGTACGATCTCAGTTCACTGCAACCTATACCTCCTGGGTTCAAGCCATTCTTGTGCCTCAACCTCCGGAGTAGAATAGCTGGGATTACAGGCATTCACCGCCATGCCTGGCTAATTTTTGTATTTTCTGTAGAGAGGGGGTTTCACCATGTTGGCCAGGCGGGTCTTGAACTCCTTGACTCAAGTAATCTACCTAGCCTCAGGCTCCCAAACTGCTAGGATTACAGGCATGAGCTACCATACCCAGCTGAAGATCTTTTTAAAATGTTTAAATGTTAAATTTTGAAATATTAAAACATAAGAAATTTACAGAGAAAAAAATAAAACACCCACATGCACACTCCTCAGATTTAACAAATGTTAACATTTGCCATAATGGCATGCCAGTCTCTAAAGTCACTAGGCCCAGCACTGTTCTCTCCTACCCTTCCATCCTTCTCTGACAGCACGTCTCTATTCCTGAGCGTCCTGTCCTTTGCCTGTGGCTTCCTAAAACCCTGGGCCAAGAGAACTCAAGCAGCTGTGGAAGTGCATATTCTCACTGGCGTTCCACCAGGGTCCAAGTTAATAGTCATTTTCACTACCTGGAGCTTTAGTACCCTTTCACTTAAGTTCCAATGGCATATGCTGAGATGCCTTTATGTTCAGACACCCATGAGAGAGGTTGGGAGTGAGCTGAATTGCCACTATCATATGCTTCTCATCTGAAATGCAACTCTAAATTATTTTGTTTTGTTTTGTTTTTCCTTAGAGATGAGGGTCTGGCTCTGTGATACAGGCTGGAGTGCAGTGACACAATGAGCTCACTGCAGCCTCAGCCCCTAGGCTCTAGTAATCATCCTGCTCCAGCTTCCCCCAAGTAGCTGAGACTACAGACACACACCATCATGCCCAACTTTTTTTTTTCCACAGAGACAGGGTCTCGCTGCATTGCCAAGACTAGTCTCAAACTCCCTGTCTCAAGTGATCCTCTCGCCTCAACCTCTCAAAGTGCTAGGATTACAGGCATGAGCCACTGCATCTGACCCTTTAAATTATTTTGCCTTCTTAAGCTCAAGAGCAATGTTCATTCAGATACGATAAGACCCACTATAGACAGAGAAAGAGTGAAGCAAATTCAGCTAGTGGCCAGAGAGTGGTGAGTTCTTATTCTAGCAATATTGTGAAGGGTGTGTATTCTCTTTGCATCTAAAAAAGGAAAGAGAATTTTTATTCCATCTAAAGAAGAAAAGAGAATACTACCCGATTCTTAAATATAATTGGATTTATGAAGTACGTCCACACATATTGTCCCATCTGATACTGCCATCTGATAACAACTGGTACCCTTACGGACCGTCTGTCCTGTTGCCCGCTGTGCTCCCAGCATCCCAATCGTGCTGGCATAACCTAATGCTTGTTAAAGAAATGAAGGACAGAGGATGCTTAAAGTGGCAGCTACGGAATCTCCATGAAGGGCAGAGGTGACCGTCTAGTAGGAAGGGAGCCACTCGAGCAGGAAGGGGCGGTGCCACTCAAAGGAGTCAGTCTATGAACTATTTGTTTCTTGCTCAGCACTAATTTCTTTGAGAAAGTCTTAGTTTGAAAAAAAGTCAGCTGAACTAAAGACTGAGCCCAGCAATGAATTTGATTTACATTCTGATCTAAGTTCTTTATCTCATTGCAGACCAGTAACAAAGAGTTCTCAGGTTGGATCTGGCTGTGGACCATGCTTGGAGGAGCCCTGGGCCAGAGGAGCTAACATGAAGCTGTGTGTGCTCTGTGTGTACTTTTTATTGTACTTAATTGTACTGAGTTCATTATGGGTTACTTGGGAGAGAAGCAGATGGATATTATGGGATGACTAAAAACTTCTCCACACAAGCTATCCCTGTTGGTCCCATCGAAGCACAAAGATTATGCATTTCAAATACTCTTTTCTTTTTCATTGACTGTAATTGTAATTGTACATATTTATGGGGTACAGGTAATATTTTGATACAGGCATACAACATGTAATAATAAAAGCAGGGTAATTGGGATATCCATCACCTCCAATATTGATCATTTCTTTGTGTTGAGACCATTCCAAATCTTCTCTTCTAGTTATTTTGAAATATACAATAGGTTATTGTTAACTACAGTCACCCTACTGTGCTATCGAACAATAGAACTTATTCTTTCCATCTAACTGCATTTTGTACCTGTTAACCAGCCTCTCCATATTTACCCTCCTCTGCCCCACTATTCCCAGTGTCTGGTAACTACCATTCCATTCTCTACCTTCATAAGATGACCTTTTATTAACTCCCACATAGGAGAGAGTACATGTGATATTTGTCTTTCTGTGCCTGGACTATTTCACTTAACATCATGTTCCGCATCCATATTGCTGCAAATGATAGAATTCTACTTTTTCTATGGCTAAATAATATTCCACTGTGTATATAGGCCACACTTTCTTTATCCATTCATCTGTTGAAGAACACAAGTTGATTCCATATCTTGGCTATTGCAAACAGTGTGACAACAAACGTGGCAGTGCAGATATCTCTTCAAACTACTGATTTCCTTTCTTGTGGATATATACCCAGCAGTGGGCTTGCTAGATCAGATAATATTCTAATTTCTATTTTTAGTTTTTTGAGGACTCCCCATACTTTTTCCATAATACCTGTACCTATTTACATTCCCGCTAATTGTATACAAGAGTTCCCCTTTCTCCACATCCTTGCCAACATCTCAAATAATCTTTAATTGCAAGATCCTAGAGTAATACTTTTTGTTTTACAATAAAGCCCTTTGACTGAGAAGAATGGAAGATGGTTTTGAGAGGAAAGAGCCTCTGGCATTTGTCAGCATGTTAAAGTTTGTTGGCCTGGTTCTACTTTCATGCCAGTTTTTCTTCAAGCTTTCCCTGTACCCAGAAACACCAGGAATCTGGGTCATTCAAGCTCTATTTGTGTGAACTTAAATTGCGTTGTAAAGATTATCCAGTGCCTATCTTAGCCACCAACTCATCCCAGACCACTCTGGTGATGTCAAGACAAGCAGAGCCTGAGAGTCTAGGACTCTGTGCAAGATCATGCTAGGCCAGTGGTCCTCAGACTCTAGCAGCTTAAAATTCTCTGCAAGGCATTTAAAACATAGATTACTGACTCCATCTACTTCTGACTCAATCTGTCTGGGCTGAGGCCCAAGAATTCGTGTTTCTAACAAGTTCTCAGGTGATGCAGCTGGCCTGGGACCACACTTTGAGAACCACTCTTCCAGGTACTCAACAAAGGTGATCATGGTGGGGAGTGGACATTTCCCATTCCATCCATAAGCAGTATTTTTGCATACTTACTCCAGTAGAGACCACAAGTTGTCATCAAATATCTACCATCTCTTTCTTCTTTACCAACAGAACATGAATTTTATTAACAACATACTGAGCCTTAAAAAACACTACATTTTTCAGACTTCTTTCAGCTAGAGGGGTCCATGGGACACAGTTTTTATGAATAAAATGTAAGTACATGTCACCAAGAGGGACTTCTAGAAAGTCCATTAAAGAAGCTTGTCTGACTCTTGCTTTGTTGCTGTCTTTCACCACAAATGGCTCATTTCCTCCTCCTCCTCCTCCTCTTTTTTCTCAAGTTCAGATCAGAAGGGTAATGTGCCAATGTTGTCACATGGTTCAGAGGGTGACACATCTCACACATGCACATGAACACCCAAGTATCATGCTCATGAAATACAAAAGGATGGTGCTTCCCTTCTTCTTTAGTGGGATATGGACACGATGCTAGAAGGAATTCCTCCATCTTGAGACCACAGGTAACAAGCAAGTGTCAAGGACGCTTGAGAGGACAGAGGTACCTGCATCATGGCTGTCATGCCAGCTCCAGACTGCCCATCTCTAGACCTCTGATTATGGGAGAAAAAGAAAACCCCTCATTTATTTATTTAAGCCATTATTTGGGGGTCCACGTTATTTTTAGCCAATGAAATTCACCTACCATGTTAAAAACCAGTGCTAGATGTAAGGATGGAAAATATATGTTTCCTAACTCAAGGAGCTTTGGTGCAGCTTTGAGAATAAGAAAGAGACATAGCTCCTGAGTGAACATGGGACCCAAGAAGACCTAAGGTCAACAGCAGCCAGAACACCTCCCAGGTGTCCTGAGGAACTGTTTTGAAAATATTGAGATTTGGGAAGAGAGCGTGAAGTTGAAGTATGAGGTTGAACTTAGGGATCTTAGAGAAGACAGTTTTACTTCAGGCATTTACTCTCATGAAAAACAGTGGTCCTTGAAAGGAAGACACTGGGAAGCATTCAGGTCTGCAGTGGGGATGAATGTACAAAAGGGAAAAGAGAAGGAAGGAACCTCACAAAAGTTGACAAAAAGAGACTCTGGAGGTTGGGTGAGGAACACTGAGTGAGACAAGCATGTGGATTTGGTCAGGGAGAACTGCGGTTTGAAAACATTTTCAAGCCATGGAGCCCTTATTTCAGGAAAGCATCATAAGAAAAGTAGCTACAAATTGAGCTATTCTGGTTACATAAGTTGTAGAGAATCCAGAGGGTCAGCTAACAACCTTCCCTTTCCTGTGGCACCTCGGGGTCTCCATGGAGCAGCAGGGAGCTACAGGAACCAATTATGGGGAGAATAGGAGGGAAAGGTGGAAAGTGAAGTGGCTTGGATACTATAAAACAATTCTGAGATGGGGAAGCAAGAGAAAACTTGAAAAGTTTTGTCTGGAGATTTAGGAGATCTGAGTTCTAGGTTTTCTAAGCTATTAATTCTCAAACAGACACAGCAAGAAGCTGTTAAACCTCTCAGCAGCTCCATTTCCAAGATGCTTTCCAGACCTAAAAATGTCTGATACTAATTTTAGGGAAATCATATTTACAAAAGAGGTCATGATTCCCAGAATCTACGGGTTTCATATGGAGAGTCACATTGAAATGGTCTTAAGATTTTTAATGTTTGATTTGCTTTCTGCTCTTGAAAGTTAAAGTTTCTCTAACTCAGTCTCTTTTCTGTTTTCTCTTTAAAGGATAAGTTTTATAATATTAACTTCAATTTTTTGCATGTATCTGATAGTAACAAAGAAAAGTGAAAGGTAAAATCCAACCTGGAATATGTTGTTCTACAACATTGCTTCTAAGAATTTTAAGACAAATAAATAGAATTTAGTATCTGTTTGACCCAGAAATCCTATTACTGGGTATATGCCCAAAGGAATATAAATAATTCTGTTATAAAGATACATGCACATGTGTGTTCATTGCAGCACTATTCACAATAGCAAAGACATGGAATCAACCCAAATGCCCATCAATGATAGACTGGATAAAGAAAATGTGGTGCATAGACAACATGGAACACTACGCAGCCATAAAAAGAAATAAGATCATGTCCTTTGTAGGGACATGGATAGATTGGAAGTCATTTTCCTCAGCAAACTTAATGCAGAAACAGAAAACGAAACACTGCATGTTCCCACTTACAAATGGGAGCTGAACAATAAGAACACATGGACACATTGTGGGGGGCACAACACACACTGGAGCCTGTGAGGGCGGGGAGGGAAAGCATCAGGAAGAACAGCTAATGGATGTTGGCTTAATACCTAGGTGACTGGATGATCTGTGCAGCAACCCACCATGGCACATGTTCACCTATGTAACAAACCTGCACATCTGCACATGTACCCCTGACCTTAAAATAAAAGTTGAAGAAAAAAAAGAATTTGGTGTCTGATTTAAAAAGCACTAGGAATTTGTGACCACCTGGTTTTTTATAAGATAAAAATTACATGTTGATTCATAGCATAAATATGGAGCTGTTAATTTGTAAAGTGGTCTGTAATCAATTTTTGTCCATTATAACTAATGTCACTCTGTAAAAGGTCTTCATTTCCCTGCCCATTTTTCAGATGGGAAACCAGAAAGACACAAAAGTAAAATTCAGTTAACACAGCTTAATGATGGTAGTAACTTGCCTGGCTGTATTAGCATAGGAACGGAAGTCTCCTGCATTCTAATCTTTCTAAAATTAGCCAACTGTGATGGAAAGAATCATTCATTCCATAAATCTGCCCTGAACAGAATTATGAGCAAGCAGAGACAAGCCAGTGCTAACTTCTTTTATCTCTACTGCCATGACTGGCATTGAATTTGAAAGGAACAGCGACAACAAAGGCATGGGCTCTGAGCAAGTGAAGACTGTGCGTTCACACTGAAGACGGGTTTGCTGTGCTTCCCCCCGCCATTCACAGAACTCAGGAAGTTCTTCTCTATTCAATAAAACCAATGTAAGGGGTTGCTTTTTGTTTTTTTCCAGAGACTATTCATTCAAGGTACTTTCCACATCTGATTAGCCATTCCCTTGTCACATCTGAAGAGGCCTCTGGACGAAGCATGTACCCAAGTCCAGCTCAGCAGGGTGTTACCCAGAAAGAGCAGTTACTGTGCCTTGGAGTCCATGTCACTGAAGAGGCCACGGGCTTCTGAAAGAGCCAAACGAGTGTCACAGGCTCGGGCATCAGTTCCTACCTTGCAGAGGAAAATTCTCGCTTGAGCTGGGACTGTCTCCCTCAGCTCTCTAATATCCTGAAGCACTCCTTAGATGAAACAGAACCCAGGTGACTCCTGTGTCAAGGCACTTCCAAGACACTAGGAGATGGCTGGTGTCTCCTCATGTGATTAGCCATCTTCTGCTCACCTGCTGTATAAATGACCCTAACATAGAACAAATTGCTTCTTAACAGGTTTTCTTTTCTGTAAGTAAATGATGAGAGAGAATGAGAACAAGCATGTGCAGAGCCTATGAAGTGGAAAAAAATCACTACACACTTATTTTAAAGAAGAACTTGTGTTAGGTTACTGTTTTCCTTGAATGCAAGTCTTCCCAGGAAAGAAGAGGAACTGCAAATCTATAGGCTGTTGGGGGGCTCTTGGATGATTTGATGAAACAAAACAGAAACAATGACAAAACCCCACAAAGTTACTATATCTTGAGCCATAATAAGTTAGAAGACATAATAACATTTTGAAAGACTTGGAACAACTTTTATGTTCGTTGTATGTTTACTTTTTCATGATGTATTCTTACGCTTTCAAATACAGTACATATGAAGCAGAGGGTAGAAGATATGCTCTTGCGATTTTCTTAAAGTTAGACCTTTGGGAGGAAGCTAAATCTGTAAGTATAAAACTTATGGAGAGAATAGGAGGAAAAGATGGAAAGTGAAGTGGACTTTCTAACCTTGGAACTGGACTGATGATTGTCCAGTTCCAAGGTAAGAAAGCAGCAGTAACAATCATCAGTCCAGTTCCAAGGTTAGAAAGTCATTGAATGAGAAGACCCGGATCAACAGTTGTCCAGTTGGATCCAGCAGGGTGTTAATAGGGTTTACTCAGGAAAGGAAAAGTTTCATGGCCAAATGCATTTGAGGCAATACTGGACTAAAAGTTCTGTGTTTTTTTGCTTTTGTTTTGTTTTACTTTGAGGCAACTCAAAGCCTGATCATTGTTTCCACATGTATAGTATATCTCAAAGCAGAGGTAAAATATAAAGCAGTTCCCAAATATATTTGATCACAAACACCTGTTATTCGTGGAGAATCTTATGAGATTAATGTTCTTTAGCTTAGATTTTGGGAAATGCTGAACTAGATTATAAGATAAATCTATACATTTCTGTTAGGAAGAAAGGGAATGACGGAGAAAGGAAGTGAAGAAATAACAAAATGCAAAATCTTAGCTCACCTAAAGCTGCAAGTATCTGACAAACCATTGTTCATACAATACTT
Organism: Cheracebus regulus; assembly: GCA_963574635.1. Lineage (NCBI taxonomy): Eukaryota > Metazoa > Chordata > Mammalia > Primates > Pitheciidae > Cheracebus > Cheracebus regulus. The sequence continues at coordinate 18,090 of CAUYQU010065635.1, read as the reverse complement.
CTAGTTAAAGAGAGAGGAAAGTGTAAGGCATTCTCATCAAACTAAAAGAAATACAAATCGTAAGTGTGATAAAAGCACTTAGCATTGTCACCCATGGCTCTCTCATCTACCCTAGCTCTCTTGTCTATCATATTCACTTTTGAAAATAAAAACAAACTAAATAGAAATAAATATACTCAAAATTAGAATAAATGATGGCAACACAATGTTAAGATTATGAATAATCAAACTCTGTCTTGGATTTGCCCCCTGAGAACTGCCTGGACCCACCCATATTCCATACCTGCCTCTGGACACAGGCAAACTGTAAACACCAGTTAGTATTCTCAGCAGCCACTCAGGACCTTCTGGATCCTTTGGGTTAGCACTGATCACACCAGGCACCATGCTAAGTACTTAGAGTACATTATCTCATTTAATCTTAACAACTCCATGAAGCGGGATATTGATTTTATTGTACAGTACTATGGTCTCCATATGTCCTTCCAAAATTTATGATAAACCCCAATTTCCATTATAGTGATATTAAGAGGTGGGGCCTTTTTGAGAAGTGATTAAGTCATGAGGGCTCTGCCTTCATGAATGGGACTAGTGCCTTTATAAAACAGGGTGAAGGGCCGGGCGTGGTGGCTCACGCCTGTAATCCCAGCACTTTGGGAGGCTGAGGCAGGTGGATCACCTGAGATCAGGAGTTCAAGACCAGCCTGACCAATAAGATGAAACCCTGTCTCTACTAAAAATACAAAAATTAGCCAGGTGTGGTGGAAGGCACCGATAGTCCCAGCTACTCAAGAGGCTAAGATTGGAGAATTGCTTGAACCTGGGAGGTGGGGGTTGTAGTGAGCCAAGATCATGCCATTACACTCTAGCCTGGGCAACAGAGAGAGACTCTATCTCAAATAAATAAATAAATAAATAACAGGGTGAAGGGCACATTCTTGTCCCTTCTACCATATGAGGTTAATTCACCCCTTTGACCATGTAAGGATGCAGTGAGAATGAGGAACAGGCCCTCACCTCACTGAATCTTCTGGCATCTTGAACTTGAACTTCCCAGCCTCCAGAACCATGAGCAATAATTTTCTATTATCTATTTCTATCATCTGTAAATTACCCAGTCTAAGGGATTCTGTTATGGCAGCCTGAATGGACTGAGACACATGTATAAGGAAATGTGAATTCAGAAGACAGGCGGTGACTTTCTCGAGGGAGTTATATTTCCCAGCCTGGAGCTCCTCCTCTGATACACTGTACTATGTTTTCTTTCACTTCTTTATTCTCTTAATACCTTTTATGTCCACCTTTGAACTTTTGGCCTCTGTGATGCCCTTGGTCCCTCGGACCTCAGGCTGGTCTTTGCCTTTGAACCTTGCCTTTCACTACTAGATGCAGGTGTGTCTGTCCTGCAACCCACCCCTGGCTCTGGCAAACCAGCTAACATCAACCACGTGGCTGGAACCTTCTTTAGAACAATGGAGGCCAGGGCGAGTGACTCACTTCCATTCAGTCTCTATCTTTGGGGCAGATCCACCATGAGACATAACTTACCAGAAATCCAGTTACAAGGAGAAATGAGTATTGAAGACTACGAAATGCATTTTGGAGGAGGCCCTTGTTGTACCAGGGCAGTGTCATACATAGAGCAGCTAGAATAGAGATCAAAAGCTCAGAAACTTCTCTGAGGCAGGCAGGAAATTAAGTAGCTACTATGGTCTGCACCGGTGGGGACTGTGCAAATTGCAGAGTGGGTGCCTCAACCAAACAGATGACTGTTGCTCAGCTGTCATTGCCGTATGGGAAATTCAAACCTAATGATGTTGGGTATCCCATTTTCAAAAGTCAGGAAATGCAGATTTCCATGTAAATATTTTTAACCTCTGAATTGTGTATGGGCCATACAAAATACATTTGTAGGCCAGTCAACATCCACTGATCCAGAATATTGATTTGTGAGATAAGTTGTGAGGCAGCATTATATAGTAGTTAAAAGCACACATTTTAGAGCCAGACTGCTCATGTTCAAACCCTGGTCCCACTCACTAACTTTCATTTCACTTATCTTTGCTTCAGTTTCCTCATCTGTAAAATAAAGATAATATCAGTACCTACCTCATAGGGTCTCATGAGCATTAAATAAAGTAAAATCCAGAAAGTGCTTTCAATACTATCAGGCATTAGTTACATGGTAAATAAGTATTTAAAACAAAAGTTCTAAAAATAAATAAATAAACAAGAAAACAGAAAACCTGACCGGGCCAGCTTTGGAACCTCTTGGATGGCAGATATATTAACATTTCTCCCTTTAGCTGGGATGAAAAGACATTTGGGAATAAAAGATCCCATAAAAATAAATGAGAAGTGAAAACCCTTCATGGCAATTTTGGTGGCAAGCCTAAAAGACAGAGGGATCAAAATATCCCAGTACTAAAACCTGATGGTTTTATGTAGAAATGAGATTTAAGCTTATTAAAATGTATTTCTTTCTGGTGTTAATAACCCTTCACAAGACATGGGAAATTTTGAAAGAGGGAAAGAAAATGGTTCCCCCATGCACAAAAAGAAACAAATGACTAATTTTCTAATTTTGAGTGAAATAAGCTGAACCCTAGGTTTTTGTTTGGCGGGCGGCCAGGGAGGGGGAGCTCAGTGGAAAGCAACTGCTGGAGAGTGGTGCTTGTTCTTTGCTGACAGAAAAGGAGCAGATCGAGGAATGAAAACTCAATAGCCTCCTCTCTTCTCAAGAGACAATTGACTTCCGTCTGTTTCAACATCCCCAGGGGACCCTGCTCCCCTTATTTCGATTTAATCTCCTTTCCACCAACCTAGGGTGACATTAAGAAAACCAAACCCATTTGACACTCAAACTCTTACACATCAAAAGTGAGGGGAGAAGACTGGTTGACCAGTAAGCCACTGTATGAGGCACAAAGACCCAAAGAGGAACTTTCAGGAACAACTGCTGCTTCGAGGATTCTATGTCAGATATAACACCTGCTTTGGTTCAAAAGCTGGCTTGAGCCCTGTAAGAGGAGGAATATAAAGCACACTTAAAATGTGAGATCTTTAGTTCTACTTGCTCTTTACTCATAAAGGAGAGAGTATTCCCCCTTGTGCCAATGAGGTCTCTCTGAGTTGTTTGCACTATTGGTAGCAGGCACTGCCTGGGGTAGCTCTTAGGATCTGCGCTGGAAGTGTGCACCAGCTGCTGTCCTAGAAATGAGTGTTGGTCCCTGCATACAAGCAGCCTCCTTTAAACAGATCACATGATTCTCATGATGACAAGTGTCTCACTCTACTTTCAATCTGGTTTCAATTTGGTTACTTGCAACCTAAGACACTAAGCAGCATTTTAGGGGTGAACCGCATTCCTGAAGTGCATGGGCCAGAAAGCTACTACATTCACTTTCTATTGTCCATGGACTTTTTCTCTGCCACTTGCTGCCTTTCCCCTCATTTCTTGTATTCTACCATGCTATCGTCAAATTTTCCTGGTCTTGACAGCAAGTCTTTTCTTTTTCTTGATGCTTCATTCCTTCTAGCCTAAGACCAGAAATTGATCAGTAGTTTATTTAAGTTTCAAACTTTACTTTGCTGCTGAATAAACATATAGTTTTTCTAGACTCCCATAAAAAAAATGGGACTTATGCTTAAGGTCAGGTAGCACACCAATTACCCTAAAGTATAACAACATATTTTGATATAACATCATATAGTTTTAAAATTTTTTCATAAAGTAACAGAGTAAGACTGGGCATCTGAATCACATGTTTAGGAATTTGCAACATTTATCCATTCACCTTACACAATAAACCTCAATGAGTACCTAAAGGTAGCATGCACTACTAGGTACTGGGGATACTGTGATCAATAATACAGCCACCGTGCTGGTCCCACTGTAAAAGACTGGTATGCCCACACAAATATACCAGCAATGGCAGGGTTGGGTTAGGAGTGAACAATGTGCTTGGACACATGGGTCAGAGCCTCCTGATGAGGTTGCTGGGGAGGAGGAGGAGGGGAAGGAGGGAAAAGAGGAGTCAGAGAAACAATGCCATGGAAACAATGCTCAGAGCATGAAGAATGAGCAAGTGTCAGGCAGTCAAATGGGACCAGCCTCCCTAACAGGAAGAAGAGTAGTTGCAAGTGATGGAGAGGGAGTAGATCTCTTCTCTTCTAGACACTTAGGAAGATAATGCCCCGTCCCCCTTGCTGTTGGGTAGGACTATGTGACTAGCTCTAGCCAATGAGCCGTGAGCAGAAGTGACATTTGTCACTTCCAGACCAGAACACTTGATTGCTGTTGTGAGATCTCTCAGTCTTACCTTTTCCCGGAAGTGAATCATCACAAGAGGAGAGGCAGCCTAGAATGTTGAGTGTACATCTGAATGTGCAACTCCAGAGAGCCATTTGTACCCACAGAGGATTTCATGTGAGTGAGAAATAAACTTTATTTGCAATAAGCCACTGAGATTTAGGGGGCTGTTTGTTAGAGCAGCATAATACAGTCAGTCCTGATAGAAATGGCTACATTTAGAGACATGGATATACTCAAGAAATTGAATCTTAAGTTTAGAGGGAATGATAATAAGAGGGTTTGCAATGATCATTGCACATCTTGATAGAGATACATCAGGGCCTCAGATGGAAGGTAAAAGTACAAGTATGTAGGTGGAGAATGACATTATGGGTGTAGAGAAAACACAAAACATAAATAATAAATCAGAGGAAATAGGGATGATCCCCAGAACCAATAATGAGGGGCCAGAAAGACAGAAATAAAAGAGAGTGGTATCTTAGAAGCTCAAAGCTCTTAACATACCTATTGTACTGTTGATGTCATGTTATTTGCTTCTAATTTTAAGGTCTTAGTAATCATTTTCCCTTCCTTTTTTTGACGTCCAGATATGATCAAATGTAGATATCTTCATGAACACTGATACTTCTTGCTGTGAACCCTCAGGGTTTAATCTCAGGCTGTCAGTGGGTTTCAGAATCACCTCTGCAGGACACCAAGGGTTCCCTGGAGGCAGCCTTGGAATAGGAAAATGTAAAGAATGGGATCTAAGCCCCAACCCTGCATCAACTGTAGCAGCTCTGATCTTACTTGTTTCTTGTTTTGTTTGTTTTTGTTTGGTTTGATCTTTTTTAAGACAAGGTCTTGCTCTGTCACCCAGGCTGGAGTGCAATGATACAATCTTGACTCATTGTAACCTCCACTTCCCAGGCTCACATAATTCTCCCACTTCAGCCCCAGAGGGGCTTGGACTGCAGGCACATGCCACCATGCCTGGCTAACTTTTATATTTTTTGTTGAGATGAGGTTTCTCTATGTTGCCCAGGCTGGCCTCAAACTCCTGGCCTCAAGCCATCTGCTGACCTTGGCCTCCCAAAGTGCAAATACTACAGGTGTGAGCCCCCACAGCCAGCCTGATCTTACATGTTTCTAATGGGCTTATGTGTAAGATTTTATTTGAAGAAACAGTGCTGCTATTAAGAAAAAAAAAGAAAAGAAAACTGCTAGTCTAAGTGAACTAAAATATCAGAACTTATTTATATAAATATGGAAACTTATAGTATAATTAATGAGCCAATAAAATATCCTCTGTGGTAGAAAAGCCTCCTCCTTAACAAGGTATAAAGGAGCCCCTGGAATCCAGGCTCATCCTACTTACCCAGACCCATAGCTTACTGCTCTCCACAAAGCCAGGGCCAATCCCCAAACACATCATAGCTATTCACAGTGTCATGCTACGACACATACAGGTTCCTTATGATGTCCTGGCTCCTTCCACTCCTGGAAAATTGCTCCATTTCCACTAGGAGCCATTTAGACGCCCACCTTCAATAAAGCTTTATCTACTTTGACCCTCTCCCCACTCCTCAGGTAAACTATTCCTTCCAGTGTGCGTACACTCACAGCCCTTCACTAATACCTCTGGTACATTATAAATGTGACTCTCCTCCCCACCATGCTGTGAGCTCTTTCCCCTCTAATCCCAAGTGTCCCCTGAGTAAATAAATATCATTCCAAAATTGTTTATGAACCAAGCATTGCTACCAGAAGGTTGTATCATAGCAACATAGTGAATAAATAATAGGATGTTAAGATTTGCTTCAAATTTTAACTTTCACTGAGTATATAACACTGTCCATCTTCCTCCTCTAACTCTGTCTCCTTTTAGATTCACAGTTCTTTCGGTTGGGATAGTTTCAATAAAATCTACTTGGGAGCACAACTTCTCAGTTTCTCTTTGGCATGAATTTCCAAAATGGCTCCCATCCCAAACACAGTCTAACACTGACATAGCCAAGAATACACAGATGCACATATCTACTCACTCAAAGGCATTCTGATTTCTCTCTCCTACAGAACTCTGACTTTTCACTGCATTTAGTCTTCAAGCATCAGGCCCAAAGAAATAATATAACAGTGGCTTCAGACTTCTTTGCTACTATCATTGATCGTGCTAGCACACCTCCAGACAGCAACTTTGATTTGCTCTGCTATCTCCAGAGGGAAAAAAGGCAGAGATTTGCATGAAGAAGAGGACAGAAAGTTAAAGCCTGGTGACTGTTGAAACAGGAGAAATGTCAAGTAAATGGAAGCAAAAGAGGGAGAACAAGATAGAGAATTCTTTCTTCTTTCAGCATCAACAATTAATTCAACTTCAGAGAGTTTTGAGGAAATTATGGTAAGTTAATTAAAGCAATTAGTAAGGTGACCAATCTGTTTTGGTTTGCCCAAGACTTTCTCAGATTTAGCAATGAATATTCCACCTCCCAGAAAACCCACTAGTCCTAGTTCACCATAGCAATGAGATATAAAATATTTCCTGACAAATTAGCAAAGATACAAATATATACTTCCAATACCTAGTGTCAGCAAGGACGCAGAGTAATGATCACTGGCATTATCAACAGGATAGACATTGATTCAATCTTTTTGGAGAGCAATTTGTTAAAACAACAAAACCCTTACCACCAAATATACAAACTTCATATTAAAAATGGCAAATTGAATATACCTATTGGTATCGTTTCCCAGACAAAACTCTAATAAAAATGAGAGTAAAGGAATATAATTTAAATCCACACGTCAAAGAGGATGAAGAAGACATAACATCAGAAGAGAGAGATCAACAAAATTTCAGAAAATTGAAAGCAGTTTCACACATGGTTGGATTTATAAAGTGGAGAAAAACTGAAATTAACTATCTGCAGAGGTTGAAGTCAACGATTTGCCCTTTGGAAACCAGAAAAAGCCCAGGAAAATAAAAGTGATGCCTCTGAAAATAAAAGTGAGGGGTGGAACTGAAAACAAGAAGGGTGATAAAAAGGTAGTTAGAAAGCATTTCTGTTCCAACACACTCTTCTCTACCCCACAGCTAGGCTACTTCCTCCCCTATCCCAGCCTGATACTGGAGGTTTACTCACAAGAGACTAAACCAGAGAGGTTCTGAAGGAAAGGCACAGCAGGGAGTGGGAGTAAGACCAGAGGTTGAAAATGGGATTCACAGTTCCCATCCTGTACTCAGCATCTAGAATGTCAGCAGCCTGGCAAAACACTGGAGTATTTCTCTTGGAAGAAATAGAATAGCCCTAGGGAAAAGTCTTCAGTACAGATATTTATGGGTTCCTCAACAAAATGAACAAGTGTCTGAATGATAGCCCCACAGAGAATCCCAAGGAGCTCCATTTCTGCACTCAGAGTTTCCAACGAGCTTGTGAATATATGACACTTAATTGTGAATGGAAAACAGAATGATCAGAAATTTGAGAACAATCTCTAATGAAAGACATGCAATAAAACAAGAGGAGAAATGAACTTGGAAGAAACAAAAAATGTTGGAGGCAGAAAAAATTTGACAACTGTGATGGTTAATATTGAGTGTCAACTTGATTGGATTGAAGGATGCAAAGAATCATTTCTGAGTATGCCTGTGAGGGTGTTCCCAAAGGAGATTAACATTTGAGTCAGTGGACTGGGAGAGGCAGATCCATCCTCAATCTGGGTGGTACCATCTAATTCGCTGCTAGCATGGCTGGCATAAAGCAGGCAGAAGTTGGAAGGCATAGGCATTCCAACTCTGGATTTGACAATGAGAGATGCACCATCTCTGAATTTGACATTGAAGTTCATTGTTCACTCATTCAATAAAATGTCATCTATGCCTAGGTATGCTGTGCTCTTTCATTTGAACCAGGGGTCAGTTGCAAATTGGAGGGCTGAGAGCCCTATCTGGTCCCCCACTCGACTTACTGGGGGGCTTGCACATAGTTTGAAAGGATAAGAAGAATAATGCATTAAACCAAGATATCCTTGCTCTATTATGAACAATAGAAATTCTGAAAGAGAAAATATCAGTATGTTCCCAAAACAGTAATATAAGAACATTTCCCAAAACGAAGAGCATGAGCTTCAAATTGAATGTGCCCATGTGACCAAAGGCCTGGCACAATATATTTTTTAAAAGACTCGAATAGGGCATATCATTGTGAAATTTTTAGAATGCCAGAGATAAAGAGAAGATTCAAAACTTTCTAGAGATACATGATAGGTTATTATTTTTTAAAGACTTAGAAATCAGGATCACATTTTTGAGATTTTGCAAACCCAGCATTGTACCTAAGATGACCATGGAACATTGTCTTCAAAATGTTAAGAGGAAATGATTTCTAGTGATGAATTATATTCCAAGCTAACCTTGAAATCAAGAACTTAACAATGATAAATATATTTTCACACATGCAAGCATGGAAACTTACCTCCAATGCACTCTTTGTTAAGCTGCTGTCTCAGGAAATTACTGGAGGTTGGGGTTCTATAAAAACAAGGATGAAAACTTGGAAAGACGGGGACAGGAAGGCCATGCAGGACATCCAACACAAGAAACAGGGGAATCTTCCCAAGATGATGATGAAGTGGATTCTCGGAACAACAGTACATAGTTAGGTTTAGAGAATAATATCTCCTGATTAAAACAGAAGAGGAGAGAGCTCTCATAAAGACAGCTCCAAGAAACACACGAAGAAGAAACCTCTAAAGCACCAGAAATGTTGACTCTTACTGAGAAAATTAGTCTGCTCTCCTGGAGCTGTGGCCACTAGCAATTAAGTCCAGGAGAATTTAAAAAGTTGTACAAGAAAGGAAATGTAATCATCACATGTATCCATGTGGCTTATATGTTGGCTATAATGAGGCGACCATAATGACAGAAACAGTGAATATTGTTTTAACTCATAATTGTCATAGTATTGTATTGGGAAGCTGGAAGAGAAGGTGTGCACTGGAGAATTGAGGGAGAGCTGGGGAATGGGGGAATGAGAGGAGCTAAATCCTCATCTTCCATTATAAGGAGATTGTGTTAAAATTGAAAAATTGAGAAACAGCAGTATATGGAGATTGTTTAGAAATATGGAGGCAGTGGTGAGCTATCACTGCTTGTACTGACCCTGAAAGCTGACTGTTAAATTTTTAGAAATTTTGTAAGCTGCTTGTTAAACACAGTCATGATTTAGAATTAAATTATGTAAGCTTATGGTAAAATAAATTATATTTAAAAGCCAAGGTAATACATTTAAAAACTCATCACTCCTCTAGAACTGGAAAAGCAAGGAAAGGATTCCCCCCTGGAGTCCACAGATGGGACCGGCCCTGTCTATACATTGGCTTCAGCTCAGGGAGTCTCAGTTCAGACTTCTGACGTCCCAAATTGTAAGACAGCAAATCTGTGATACTTTAAGTCATTAAGTTTGTAGTCATTTATTATATCAGCAAAAGAAAACTAATGTGGGCAACTTTTTCCTTTCGATTCGGGTTGTTGTGGGGCTGAGTGGACAGCAAACTGAGAGATCCCTGGCTGAGGGGAAGTTGACTGTGGAGCTCACTGAATTCTTGCCACCCTCCAACTCAGTGGGGTTTCTCAGATTACATTGGGAGAGACCACTGTGGCTCTAGCTGTCAGACTACACTATATACAGAACTGCTAAAAAAACATGAGTGGAACACACAGGTAGGAGGAGCAGAGGGAACAAAGACCTCATGAAATCCTGAAAGACATAGTCTGAGCAAACCAAAATAAATATTTTAAGCCCATATGAATGATAAAAAGCAAAAACAAAATAGCTCACCAAAATATACAGTGCCCTACTTCAAGAAAAGTACACATGAAAATTGCAATCTAAAAGAACAAATATATCCGATGATAATGAATCATTAGACAGTGCTGTGTTCAGCACCTGCTATAAAATACCACCTTAGGTTTCCTTTGTGTTCGCTCATATTTTGTTGCATTTCTTATATATATGACTCCATTTGAAACCTTATGCGTTTGTAAAATAGGAAGGCAGATGAGAGCATTAATGTTCACCAAAAGTAGATGCCTCGTCCACATAAGTTAGCTTTCAAGGCTTTGTGTATTCCCAGGTCTCCACTCCATGTCCAGGTACTATTTTTTTTTTTACTGTACAGTACTGCCATAAATAGAAGATACATTTCCTTGCCCTCAGAGAATTTGCAATCACTTATATCACAATTATACAACTGTCACTTAAAATAATAATAATTCCACAAATCTGCAAAAGGATTCATCACCAGGCTGCCCTTAAGTAGTAAACAAGACTGCTGCCTTCCATGATATCACCAAGTATTCATTTAAGAATTCGAAGTTATCATGACTTAAAATCAATCCAAAACAAGGGATAGACTTTCACAGATATTACAATATATATTAATGAAGAAATGGATAAAATTATCAAAATTTGTTTTAGTTGCAGTTTTTAGGAACACAGTTTTTAATGTAAAATAAATCTATACAATAATAAACTCCTTATGGAAACTGTGATATTTTCTAGGACTTACAGAATTTCCCCTAACCAAGTTTGAGGCTATAGGCACAACACCTTTTTTAGGAGCTGTTTCCAAATGAATGGTGTTTTAATTATGACCCATGAGGCCTCCTTAGTCTTGATCTTTTAAAGTCTTAGACAAAAGTTAGATAATGTTTAGTATGTGCTTCACTTTGCTATGCTTTTTTCTAAAAGCAAACTATTCAAATTACAAGCAAATAGTCATTCGTGATTAATATCTCGTAGCATAATTAAGAAGACACTCAATTTTAATTAAAATTTTCAAAAATGACAAATACCCGAGTAAAGCTGTGTATATTTCTCACTGACTTTGATTGCTGTCATTTATTGTTTAATTGCACACTAGTTTTCTCTAACAGGGACAAACTGAAAACCCCTTCTGCATTTGGGGAAGAGTCAAAGTCAGGTCACAAGCCCTGCCCTCTGCTCCCAGGATAAGTGTTATGTGACTAAGGAAAATTTTTTCCAGCTTTCTCTGGCAGTTTACTCCCTTTTAAAAAGGCAGTATTAATAATGTGCATTTGTTAAGCACCTACTGTCTCCCAAGTACTCTGCTACAAACCTTTACATATTATTTCATTTAAGCTTCACAACAACCCAAATAAATCAGGAGGTTCTGTCATCTTCAGACATGAAGACCCAGGAAGAAAAGTCAAGAGTGTAAGTCCTCACAGCTCCTGAGCAGTGGTTCTGAAATCAAATGTAAGCAAGCTGACCCCAGAGCCTGTTTTTTTCTCCACACTGTGTGCTCACCACCTCAGAACTCCCACCCAGCTCCCCAACCTCCTCCTCACTCCATCACCTCCTCATTCCCTTTCATTTGGGAGTCATTCTCACGGTGCAAGATGTGGGATGGAGGAAGATCGGAGCCTATCTCACCTGTGACTATTTTCTTATCAACCTTGGGGTTTTTCTTAGACCAAGAAGATTTACCCACACAATCTGGATACCAGTTCTGTAACTGCAAGGATGAGGTTTCTTTCCATTTGCCAACTTGGCCTCTGCCAAAGTTTTGCTTTCAATTTTTGGAAAGACTGTATCACCTCTATCCCCTCCCCTTTCTTTTTGAAATGTCTTTAAACCGTGTTTCCCACTTTTTTTTTTTTTAACACAGGCTTCCTCCATCATCGTCTGCTTTCTCCCACCAGCCAGGAGGATTTAGGCTGGCATTCCATTCTGTGGTTGGTATTCTTACAATAATAGGGGGTTGGAAATTTAGAGATGCTTCCTTGGGAGGGCAGGCCTCCATTCCACATATTAATATCATATCAGGCAACCATTAAATGCTTTGAAAAACACAAAAGCACTTTGAGAGGCTAGAGAGCTATAGGTGAGAGTGGGGAGGATTATTTCAGACAGAGGGGTGGAGGAAGGGCTCTCTGAGGCAGGGACATTTGACAAAAATCTGGATGAAATGCGACAGTAAGTCGTGTGAACGTTGGGGGAAGACTTACTTGGCAAGAAAGGGGAAACCAGGGTTGTGGTTTAAGTACTAAGGGAGGGAAGCTTTTAAAAAATACTGATGCCCGCTTCGCATCCCTTAGCATTAACTCAATCTCTGGGGGTTGGAGCCTGGGCATTAGTATCTTTTTAAATCTCCCCACATGTATCTAACATGCAACAGAACAGAGAACTGAACTACATTAACAAACAATCAGGACAGCACCTGGTAATCAGTAGCATTATATACTTTCAAAAGCATTTCCACGTGCTGTACATAATTTCAATTAAGTTCAATCAATCTATAAGACACTTAAAGCAAGTCTACTTACTGCCATCAGGGGCTCAGAGAACATAAAACTTTCCACTTCAAGTCACCTGTGGAGTTGTAAGTTCCAGTTTCTTTCCAAGGCTAACAGTGTGTGTAGATGCGTCTCCTCTACATATAAGGATATCAACAACCAGCAACAGAGCAGGACCATGACCTACAAAAGCCACAGTGCATGTGACAGGGATGGAACACCAGTGCTGATGAGGGCTGGTGGGATGCATTACAGATGCTCCATGGAAGAGTAGAATCTTAAATGATGGCAGAGTAAAGGAGAGAGTTCTGAGAGAGAGGTGAGACAGGCATTTTAAGGTAACAACAAACAGCATTGTTATCTAGACTTGACAAGAAAAGCCATATTTTCTACGGCCTGATAGGATTGTTCCAATTTTCTAGAAGGACAAAGAGTCCTCGTAATCTTTATCTGTCTTAAATGACGGACTCAAAATAGATTTGAGTTTATAACAGATTGGTTAGAATATTTTTATTATAATAAGTGTTCTCATCAGCAGATGGGACAGTTCAAGAACTCAACAAGAAGTAAGGGGGTTCTGGTTTCTCCCTGATCATGGACAGACATGCACACATGCACATCTAAGATTAGGTGTATAAATATTCTACATCCAGACTAAGAGAGATTTTGAATGATTAAAACACAAGTTTCTAATTTCATTGTAGCCAAAGACAATTTATCATTATTCCCAATCAATTTTATGCCAAAGAACAAATCAAATAAAATGGTTTCAATTCCCTTTCCTGCTGTTTACTGGAGTTTGAGGCACAGAATTCAAATCTTTTCCCTGAGTTTGTGTTTAGGAGGACATCTGGAGGGCTGTTCCTAGCCTCTCTTCTCCCCACTTCGCTGTCCTGGGGGAGAAGCAGTGTTTTCTCTCATCAGTTCTTTGGCGACAGAAACTAGGAATGTGGAGCCTCAGCCCTTCCTCACTCATTGTTTCTCTTTGGGGTGTCAACTGCCTGCAGGAAACATGAACACTTGCATGGCCCTAGCCTGTGCTTTAGGGATGTTTATATTGTGGGGAGAGCCGCTGGGGTTTCCTTTCTCCTCTCTCTCTCTCTCTCTCTTTCTCTCCTCTCTCTTTCTGGGTGGCCACAGTGGTAGTGTTTCTGTGTGTGATATTTCTTCCATTAGGTGTGAATTCACAAGTCATGCTCTCCAGTACAGTAGGTTTCCTGGATCCTGGTGCAACTGAAATCAAGATTTTTCTCTACCTACCCTCCTTTACTCAGTGTTGTTGTATTTCTGCTATGGTCTTTGACAATAATAAATACTTGGTTTGGGGAATATTCTTGTGCCTAAAATAATTTTTTAAGAGCCACAGACTGTCTTATTTTAAATTTCAAGTGGATGGGGCTGGTTCTATAATAATCTTAGGTAGACTATCAACTCTTCAGATGTATAAAAAGGTGATCTACTTGGGTGATTTTGTGTCTACCTCTATTTCCTAGTGCTTCAGTACTGGAGAGAACTACATCCATTCCTGGAAGATAGGCTAGAGCTGTTGAAGGAGCCTCAGCTGTCCCCAGGCACCAGAGTGTCCATCAGTCTAGCTGAGTCTACTCACATCAGTCTCCATTAACTTCCATGTTGTTAAAGACAATGGTCAATTCTCAGCCTTCACTCTCCCACCTCCTAGCAGCATTTGACACAGTTGTTCAGTACCTTCTCCATGAAATAACTTATAATTCCTACCTTCCCAAATGATTTTCCTTGCCTGGTTCCCCCTTATCTCCTTGATCTCTATGTTGAAGTCACCCAGAGCTTCGGTCTAGAAATTCTTCTTTTTTCCATCCACATGCACTTTCCAGGGAATCTCATCCAGTCCTGTGGCTTTAAATAAAATCTACATGCCGACAATCACCAGATTGATATCTCCAGTCTGGCTCTCTCCCCTGAACTCCAGATCCATACCTTCAAATACCTACTCATCTCCTTTTGCCTAATAGATGCTTAGGACTTCATATGTCCCCAGATTCTTGATCTTTCCTTCAAATTCTGTTTCCTTCCCAGTCATTCCCATTCACTTAACGGCAATTCCGTTCTGGTTGTTTAAACCACAACCATGGTGTCATTCATGACTTCTCGTTTCCTTACACCCCAGATACAAGAGAAAATCCTGTTATACTATCAAAACAGATCCAGAATCTGACCTCTTCTCATTATCGCCATTTCCACCACCAAATTTTAACACTACCAGCCATTCCAAGGGGCATTACAATGGCCTCCTAACTGTTGTCTCTAGTTCTGTCCTTACCTTCTTCAGCCTCTTCAGAATGCAGCAGCCAGAGAGGTCTGACTTCAAGTCAGAGCATGTCACTCCTCTGCTCAAGATCTTCCAAGCACTACCATCCTACTCAGAGTGAATACCAGAGTTCTTGTCTTTAAGAACCCTCCATGCTCTGGCTTCCTTTTCTCCTCTGACCACCACCTTCTACTATCTCCCATCTCTGTTTTCTCCACTCCAGCCACTCTGGCCTTCCACTGTTCTTCAAGCACACCAGGCCACACCCAACACTGGCCTTTGCGCTGGATACCCCCTTGTCCTCGCATGGTCTCCCACCAAGTCTCTGCCAGGCTACCTCCTTCATTTCCTTCAGGCCTTTTCTCAAAAGTCACCTTCTCAATAGAACTAACCTTGGCCATTCTATCTAAAATTTCAAACAGCCCCTACCTTCAATTTTCCTATGTTTTTTCTCCTTAGCAATCATCACTATCTAAAATCCTACATATTTTACTTGTTTGTGTTGTTCCCGATCTAAATATCAACTCCATAAGGGTATGGTTGTATCTTTTTCCCTGCTCTATCCCCAGGATCTAGCACAGTGCCTAGTGCACAGTAGAAGCTCCATAAATTATTGTCAAATGACTAAATGATGATGAAACAACTTCTTAGAAATTTCTGAAGCAATTTTGAACTTCACCTTCATGATGGAACTTCGATTTCCTTTTGGTTTTTAACTCCACAGAAGAGCTTTCAATTTTGGACTTCAATTCTTTTGGACTTTAACTTTGGAATTTTCACTGGCAAGGGGATTTAATTTGTAAACATTTTGTCTGTGAAATTCATAATAGAAAAGGGTTTATAGAAATTGAAGGCATTGCCATATTGTGGGCATTTTATTAATATTTATCTTAAAGTTGTCATATTATCTCCCCACTGAATCTCTGATGAGCCTACTGAACAATGTGACATAATTAGGGATGAATTTTTCAGCTTCGGGTAATTTAATTAATGCACCATCTCTGAATTTGACATTGAAGTTCATTGTTCACTCATTCAATAAAATGTCATCTATGCCTAGGTATGCTGTGCTCATTCGTTTGAACCAGGGGTCAGTTGCAAATTGGAGGGCTGAGAGCCATATCTGGTCTGGGGGGCTTGCACATTGTTTGAAACAAAATGAAAATAGATTTTTAGTTTTGCTAAGATATAGCAACACTGGGCCCCTTCCTTGGCACTGTATTTCTACTGCCTCCTTTAGAAGGGTCCAACAGTCTCCATGTGCCCACAGTCCACCTCCAGGCATCCAATCATGCCACTTCCCTGGCTGCTGGAGAAATACTGCTTATAGATGCCAACATCTGGCCCCTGCTCTGGGCCTCTAGTCTTAGAGGGACCCACTTTCACCTTTTTTTGTCTATGCTCCTCCTCATGCATGAAAAAGTCTGAGAGTCCTGTGCCCACACTGAGCTTCCTCTGACCTTCTCCTAAACCCTGACAACTCTCCATGTACCAGGGATCCTGGAATTCCCTATACAGTTGGTCTGAGCTGAAGCAGGAGAACAGGGTCTGGAGGCAGGGAACCTAAGGCTGATTGCCGCTGACTTCCTAGAACTAAAACAAAAGGAAAACTCCAACTTTTCACACTTAAGTAACAAAAGGACCAAAGGCTGCTCTCTTTGCAAACCTCCCCCATTTCAGCATGGCAGATGGAAACTTGAAAGCACCTTTAATTGGTTGCTTTCCACAACCAATCAGACATTTGCATAGGAGTATAATTTTGTGACTTCAGTCTCTGATTGGTTTCAGAAAGCAACCAATCAGATTGATCAGAGGCAACTACTTCATTTGCATGGGATGTATGCTGGGTGCCCAGTGGAAAACCTCTAGAGGGTATCTGGACCCCAGAAGATCCTGTAACCAGTGTCCTTGAGCCACTGCTCACCCACTCCCATCCTGTGGAGTATAGTTTCATTTTCAATAAATCTCTGCTTTTATTGCTTCATTCTTTCCTTGCTTTGCTGTGTATTTTGTTATTTGTTCAAAATGCCAAGAACCTGGACAAATTGCAGTCAAGGCCCTCTACTGGTAACAGAGCCACTTCTAGGGGCTGTGTAGCCCTTGCCTGGGGAGGTCCTCCCAAGGGCAGACAAAACAGTTCTAGCGTAGGGGCAGTGATATGGAGCTGGAACAATGTGGGCCTGGAGATAGGCCTCCCAAAGACATCCACATCCTAGTCCCCAGGGCCTATGAATATGCTACCTTCTATGGTAAAGAGACTTTACCAATGTGATAAAGTTAGGGATCTCAGGATGGGAATATTATCCTGGATGATCTGGAGAGGCCCAATGTAATCACAAGAATCCTTACAAGAGAGAGGGAAGAGGATCGGAGTCAGTAGTAGGAGATGTGGTGACAGAAGTAAGAGGTTGGAGTGATGAGATAAAGGGGCTCTGAGCTAAGGAATGCGGGCAGCCTAGAGAGGTGGCAAAAGGCAAGGGAAGACATTCTCCCCATAAGGCATCCAGAAGGAATGCAGCCATGATGGGACCTTGATTTTAGACTCTGATTTTCAGAACCACAAGATAATAAGCTGGCATTGTTTTAGGGGACTACGTTTGTGATTAATTTGTTACAGCAGCTACAGAAAATAAATACAGCTTGATTGCATGAGAGTCCTGCCCCAAAGAGCCAGGGATGGGAAGGAAAGAGAAAGTGAGGGGCTGCAGGTTTCCATCTGTACTGTTGCCTCAGGAACCATCAAATGTTAATTGATAACAATCATTAATTGATAACAATACAGGCTCAAAGTCCTGTTTTAATAAAAGACTTAAACCAAAGTCTACACATGTGTACTAATTTTTTTTTTAATTTTATTTTTTACTGCATTTTAGGTTTTGGGGTACATGTGAAGAACATGCAATATTGTTGCATAGGTACACACGTGGCTGTGTGGTTTGTTGCCTTCCTCCCCTTCAACTATATCTGGCATTTCTCCCCATGCTATCTCCCTGCAACTCCCCACCCCGCACTGTCCCTCCCCTATTTCCCCGCAACAGACCCGGACACATGCACACGAATGTTCATTGCAGCACAGTTTACAATAGCAAAGACCTGGAACCAACCCAAATGCCCATCAATAATAGACTGGACAGGGAAAATGTGGCACATATACACCATGGAATATTATGCAGCCATCAAAAACGATGAGTT